>CAXDID010000282.1:0-25724 GCA_963988835.1 Hexamita inflata | reverse complement strand
AAGGTTGGTGTATAATAAACACATTCAGATATATTACCCGTAGAAAATTATCAAGTTGATGTTCACGTTTACAATAAACGTATATTAATTTTTGTAATTGTATTCTATGAACCAGAATACCAGCTTAAATAATATATCGACCACCTCTAGTACGTAATAACCAATACATAATACATATTATAATATAACTAATCACAACACAATCACTTCTTATTATTCTTTATTTTCAGCTTAACCATTTTCTTCTTATTAAATTTCTGGATTCGTTTCCAATTACATTTTCGTTTCTTTATCAAAAATGCGGATAATGCTCGTTCCGATGATTCTTTCCACTTCCCCTTGGCACATTATGTGAACGAATTCGGTGTCCGCTTCAAAGTTTTCTTTGTATTTCTCCAGTTTCTGGTTCAGGATTTGAACTTGTGTTTGAAGCATCAATTAAGATTATTCAGCGATTTCCGTTCTTTTAACGCATTCGGCGTTTTCCTTCGTTTGCTTCTGAATCTGTTTTTTGAGTTGCTCAGATTCGATTTCGGTTTCAACAATGTCTTGCTCAACTTGGTTTATTTTGTGAATCAGTTGCACAATTTGTTGGTTCTATTTCAAGTCTATTTTCTTGTCCTTTAAGAAGGAATTTGATTTAATCTGGTCAGTGAGCTCCTTCTCCATTTTGAGCACTGATTTGTTCCCGTTACTTATTAATGCGCGCTTCTCCTCAATTTGCTTCTTCAAATTAACCATCGTTTTCATCTGCTGATTCAGCACTGCCTGTATTTAACTCATTTACTGTTACTCGGCCGCTGTGTAAACCGGTTTAATCACTTCAACCTGAACTTTCTTCTGCGGAACCTTCACCACTGGCACGGGCTCGATTTTACGCTGCTTTTTCTCTACCTTCGGCTTCTTCTGTATTTCGCCCTGCTCGTTCATCAAATGGGGAATCGCGAATGATTTATTCTTCAAAAGACTCCTCCTATCAACTAAAACAGGTTTGTTAGAAGCTGGAACTGGAAGAGGAGCTGTTAAGCGCGTGCTGGACACCGCCAATTCCTATTACGGTGTGAGCTACTAATGTTGATTCTTGCGCGAACCCAAACGAGAAGACTTGAAGAGGGAATTGTTCAAGGTTTGAGAATCAGTTTAAATTTTTTACGTATAAGTTGAGTCGTAGCCGCTAAGGACCAGAAAACGAAGCGCGTTGTCTAAATCTAAGGACTGCGCTTACTAATCTTCAATACTTATGGAGTCGTTGGACGATGGACTATCTCCTTCTGACATTTGAAGTGAAAAGCGTGCCAATATGCGTAACATAAAGCAGTATATTCATATATGACGTAAAACACTGTTAACTTTGAAGCTGATAAGAGTTTCAAGAAAATCCGCTTAATTATGTAAATTTTAAGATTCTTTGTTCACGTATTATTTAATAATATAAACTATTATTCACTCCAATGATGAATCTTACTGATTCAAGCCCAAAATAACAGTTTTTAAAGATAGCTCAATCAAAATTCCTTGCATAGAAAAATCAAGATGGTGATTAGTTATTAAATGCGTTGAACGAATATTCGAGTAAAGTTTTAGGTAAAAAATCAACATCCAGACAACAGCCAGTAGATACCACAAACTATTTAATGTATAAATCTGCGATAATGTAAGATATTCTGCAACCCAAAAAGGCCGTATAGAAGTAAAAGCCTCAAGTGAAGAAAACTGAATAACCGCAAGAAGTTCCTGAAACTGAGGAGGTCTAAGTATTTGACCAGGATGCTGAGCTAATCTCTTTCTTAACAAAGAACAAGACAGAGAATCCAGTAAATCTAGAAGACTCTCCTCCAATTGTGAGCAAAACGCCTCCAAAGCCCGAGCGTCCTCTATCAACAAAGAAAACGCAGCCAAAACCGCAGTCAACGCCAAAGCCGCCAAGAACGCCAAAAGTTCAAAAAGCGCCGTCGCCGGTTCAAAAGCAGCAGCCAAAGCAGCAGAAACCAACTGAGAAGCAGACTGAGCTCAAAAACCTGATGAAGAAGGTGATTGACTAGGTTGTTGACACGAAGCCCAATTCTAAGACTTCGAGAACAAAAATTGAGTCTAAATCCAAGATCGAGTCTTCAAAGCTCAAAAACGAGTAGAAGGAGACTTCTCGCTCAACATCTCCGGTGAATTAGAAAACGCAGTAACAGTAGTTAACTGAGATGCTTCTTTCTGACTCGAACGAGCGTACTCTCTTCAAGCACTTGAAAGTGGACACGGACAAGATCCACATCAACAAGAACACCGGCTTCAAGCCCGAGTACCAGCTCGTGATGCAACTCATGTCCTCCATGTCCGAAATCGACTCCCCCTCTCGTAAATAAATGCCCCTCATCAACGTCGACCTCCCCTCTTCAATTAACAGCCTTTAACCCACCTCCATCCCAATTTAACCCGACACTACTACAAACCCTCTCAATAACAACCAAAACCCTTCACTTAACCAATAACCGGAGGAAAAACCAGAGCTCCTCGTGAAATCCCACAAACTCCTCCACACACAGGACACTCTACAATCCGAAACGGCCGACCAAAAAATCTCAAAAATGCAACTCCAGTTGAAAAATTAAACCGAGTTCATAAACAAACTCACGTTCACATTCGAGAAGTTGGACAGCGAAAACGGTGAAATTCAACAGCGGATTAAAAACGTCCAGTCCGTTTTGAACGAGCACAAGAGGGAGAACTCAGCTTTGTAATAAAAGTTTATGCAGGGGTAAGTAGCTATAACGTTGTAGAAATAATAGTCACAAAATAGTGATTCAATATTCGTTAAATTCAGGGAGCTGGAGGCGAAATATATTCAAAGATCAACGGACAGGGACATATTCAGAAAATAGTACTACACTCTAATTAAGGATAGGCAGGAAATGCAGAAGAAAATAGAGAACGCGGGCAACTTCTGCATGAACGCAGAAGACTTCATAAACAAAGGAATAAACAAACTACAAGAATTCGAAAAAGGAGGAAACCCGAAATAACAAGCACTCAACCTGAAAAAGAAAACGGTTATAATGATCGCAGAAAACGAACTGGAATGGATCATAGACGACGCACTCAGCCAAAAAATGCAGCCGAAATAATGAACCAACATCTATTATATACTTATTTCACCATAACTTGGATTTGTTATCGTTAACAATATTTTAATATATGTATATTATTTTCATGCTCAACTTTCATTTAGTCACACTGAATTCTGAAGCAGTCTCATATTCAGTCGTTGATAAAATATCTATTTAATTCTGTTACTACTCTATTTCTTCTACGCTATATTATTTGACTTTTATATATTACTAAATAACCACTTTCGCAGATGTTGTAGCTTAGTATAGGTTTGGAAAATGTAAGTTCTTTAAATTCTTTGTTATCCCTAAAAGAATTGACTCTCTCTCGTAATAAAAACATTGATATTCACCCATTGTAATTCTTAAAATAACTACATTTGCTGACAAATGTTTAACATTTAAAATTAATATACTGATGCAGTTGCATCGCGCTTCTAATAATTAAATTGTGACCTTTTATAATTTCAGTTAATTTATTTATTAACTATTGAAGACTTCAATTTTAAGTACACTATAATAATTTTATAACTATAAATAAGTCATTAATTTATTAAATGAATTTATTCGCCTTTATTAAATTATAATCCTTTAACAGGTCCAAAAATCATAAAGAATATAAACACAACATTATAATAATACATTATAATACATTATAATAATGTTGTTATGATTTTTCTAACCCAGATCAAGAATACACTGCAATTCAAATTAATGAATACTTGCTATCTTTGGAGCTAATTAATTATTTATTTATTACATTGACACACTTACAAAATTCATTTTTACTATATTACCTCACTCTCAAGGCGCTTTTAAGGGGATTACTATTTACAACCCACTTATAAGTTAGTAATTCGTGTTGTATTTGAAGGGGTCAAAAAATGGGGTTAAAACGCATTATCAATAATAATAAATGAAATATTTTCCTTTTATGATGTCTAACCTAATTTCTTGTTTTGAATAAATTCATCTCAGTTAATAACATCTGAATCGTTTTCTCCGATCTCACCATCCATTTACTCTAACCAAAAGAACTCCTGAACTATTTTGATTCTTTTTGTTCTGGAATCATTTTCTGAAATATTTTGTGGCCTTTTATTGAAAGAATTTTGAAATCAGTTTTAGACGAGTTAGATGATTTACTTGTTCTTTCAGTTTATGAACTGGAAACATATAATCAATTTGCAATTCCTGCTGCATTGAAAATAATAAATAAGATTCGATAGGATTTACCATATAATTCATATTTACTTCATTTAAATAATTATACAATGATTTTAAACTGTGTTTTCACTTTTAGATTTGGCCGATCATCGATAAGTTTAGAATTCGGTTCTATTTTTCAATAGTTA
Source organism: Hexamita inflata (assembly GCA_963988835.1). Lineage (NCBI taxonomy): Eukaryota > Fornicata > Diplomonadida > Hexamitidae > Hexamita > Hexamita inflata. Next base: position 21,271 of record CAXDID010000282.1, on the reverse strand, counting down.
CTATAATTACAATCGCTGGGTAGAAATAAATTAATAATTATTACCAAGTATATTATCAGTACATTAAAATGAAATGAAATGTTTAGATTATAATATGAACAACGAAACCTTTAGGATTGTAATATTCAAATTTTATGTAATTTGAGATTTGAAATAATCTAAAATATACGTTTTCTGAATTAAAGCTGCTAATTGTTCTTTTAAGATGTATTAATAATATAAGTTTAAACTTTTAATAATATGAATGTTATTTGTCTAACACTAAATTTTGAATCTGCCATGTTATGTAAAGTTATACTATTATACTTGTGTTTATTCTAATAGTAGTTATCAAAAGTCCCACTTCAACCAAATTAAATGCTACTTTTAAACATGTGTCTTAATCTACCTGAATTGCATATAATTCAAGTCAGTGATATTCACGGCGGTATTTACGGTCACAAGGACCATCCCGAACTTGGCGACATCGGGACTCTTCTGAGTTACTACTAACGTGTGTAGTAAAATATTTCGAGTAATCCAGATGCTTCAATGCTTCTAATTGGGACCGGAGACGATTGCGAGGGTACTGGTCTCTCAGGCTTAACTAATATCTAGTGCTCTGAGATTTATAACTTTTTGAGTTATCTTCCATTTGATCTGATGACAGTTGGAAATCACGATCTGAGCGAGCCTGAGGCAATGGAACATTTATTTGAATTTTAACATTAATTCAAAAAGAAGCCATTCGTAACCACAAACACGTTCTACAATTAAACAAATGAGCTTTTCAGCCAGCCGTTCAAGTATTAGGTGATGCCCAATGGAATCCGCGTGTTTATGATCGGCCTGATGTTTTCGCCCACACAGAACGACTATTAAAACACTTATACAAAGCATATAGAGGAAACACTTAGGTCAAAGTGGTTTAGAGGAATTTTGGACGAGTATGCAGTAAAATCTGACATATTCCTGCTTAATATGCACATCGGAACCATGGAACCAGAGAGCCACACTACATATAAGACTATTAGAGCTCTTTTTGATGAATTTAATTACAAAATACCAGTGCACGTTCTTGGTGCTCATAATCACCTTGTGTTCCACATCATCTGCCCACCAATAAATGGAGTGGTAGATAAAAACTGCATCGCAACCGAGTGCGGTCAGATGCTCAAAAATCTTCAACATGTTGTTTGGACTCTCGCTCCACAGAATGTAACAACTCCTGTTGGAATTAACTTCACTGGTTCAACCGCTGTAAGCGTTGTTCCGTTTGAATTTGATAAGATGATAGTAGCTCCAACGCAAGCTGGAGAGGGTCTCGCAGCTAGATTTAACATTTCTCCAGACCAATTTGATACTCCTGATGCTCTTGAGCTCAGGAAGCTGGTTTAGGCCAAAATTGATCAGATGAATTTATACCAGGTAATTGGTCACTCAAAGTTTTCTTACGTATATGCGAAGGGCATGTACTTCAACGACTCATTCCAGCGTTTATGGAATTAAGCTTTGATGCCAGCTCTTGTGTATAATCCCGAGTTGTAAAAGAAGTGCTATCAGTTCCCAATCACCAGAGTGGATAATACGTTCAGGAGGGATCTTGTTCAAGGAAACATTACCTTGGATGATGCCATGCGCACGGTCCCATTTTCCTTCAACACAACCTACCTTCCAAATATTGAACCCAAAAAAGCCTAATGTCTCTATTTCTGGGGAAATCTCGCCAGGTGGAACCACGACCACGACGTAATCAGCATTGAAACATTCCAAGAGCTTTTCTAAAAATACAAGTAAATAACAGACGACGACGCAGCTATGGTGGTCCCGTTCTACTCGGTGAACAACAACACCTGGGAAGGGCCCTGCTATGACATGATAACCACAAATTACGAACAGAAGAGATTAATCATGGGCTACAAGTACTGCGGAATCACCGGCCACGAACCAGAAGTTTACCCAACCAGCTCAGGTATATAACTTACCGATGAGCTCTTCATTGAGTTCATAAAGAGATATTTCAACCAAAACGAAGAAGATGAAGAATTAGAAAATGAAAACGAGCAGAAAATCGTGGTTAGTTTTACCGTGATCACCAGCGCGCTTTGGCTGCTCGGAATTATCGCCATTGCATTTTTCGCCTTCAAATGACGACCTTTATTTATTTTATAAGTGTCATGCTTTTTATATTATTTAATAATTTCATAATATAATTAAATAATATATGGATCTTCATTTGTCTCCGCTAAGTACAATTTTAATAACTTACATGAAACTTTCTAGTTTCATTCCAACTTCATCATTAAGTTCATATTAGTCTTCTTGGAGTTTTTTAACAAGTTCGTGAACCAAATCTATGCTCGTTTCTCTCTTAACTAAGACTTGATCCTTTTGGTCGTCTTTTATTTTCACTAGGGCCTCTTTCGTATTTTGGAATAAAACTTAATCTCCAAACTTTTAATCAAACTTTTTCAAATTAATCAAGTGCTTTAATAACCCGATCTATGTTTCTTATCCATATAAATTAATATCCAAACCTTCAGGAAACTCTTATTCTTATGTCTTCTTGGAAAGAAGACGTGGAACCCACTTACGAATAGAAGGAAGAGAAAGTAACTAATTAACTGATGGCCTCTTTTCTGGATCTTTAGTTAACATAAGATTTACAATATCGGATAAATCCTAAGAATACTGTGAGCTGTCGATAGGAGTATGTTTTTCCATAATAATTTTCGTAAATACAATATATAAGGATTAGCCTGTAAAAACGCGATTGAATGTGCATAGTTCATAGAGAACGCAACCTAAACTCCAAATATCAGACTTATTATTGTAGCCTTAATCTCGCACAATTTCCGGGCTTAGATAGTATGGAGTTCCAACTTGCGTTAACGCCATTTATTCAGGTTGACTTAATACTTTTGCTATGCCGAAATCGCCCAACTTTATTTGTAATCTCTGCGCTCCATCAGCTGTATTTATTTTGTTCAAAAATATATTTTAAGCTTTAATATCTCTGTGAAGAATTTAGCGATCATGGACATGTTTAAGCGCCAATAATATCTGAACGAAATAGTACATTACTTCGGTTTCTGTGAATGGATCTTTTTTCTTAGCACGTTCATTGATAATTTACGTCAAATCTCCTGAATCTGCATAGTCCATAACTATATAAAGGTTGCCACAATCTGTGAATGACTCACGATATCCTATAATATTCGGATGCGAAAATTTGTTCAATACATTAGCTTCCATAACAGCTGCTTCTCTATCCTTTGTCTCCATTGAGTGTATTTTAATCTTTTTAATAACATATTTCTTCAGCGTCTTTTTATCACGATATAGATAAGCTTCTCCAAAAGCACCTTTTCCTATCATTTCAATTTCTTCATATGCACGTAAATTTGACATTTAATTGTGGAGTAGTATTTAATACTATTTTCACACGAATTAATAGTAAATACAACTGATATTAAATATTAACACTTCTATATTTAGAAGTCTTAAAACTTTAGAATTAGTAGTTTATAGTATATAAAATATTGATAAAATACAATAATAAATATTAAATAAGCAAATATATATGAAATACTGGTCTCAGACTTACTTTTAAACATTTTTATTGCGATAAATGTAATCCATGAATTTTGAAACTTACTATGGTTGTTTAATGGAAAGCTAGCAGTTAATTTTTTAAAATATTATCTAAATTTAGGTAAATCATTACTTTATAGGATACTCATATGAAATACAACTAAATATGTCTGTTTTATATTAGGTCTAGAATCAACACACATAAAAATTTATGTGATTATCATAAGTATTCTCCATAAAGTGTTTGTTTTCTCTATCATTGAGTGAGTTATTATTCAAACCTAAGCTATTAAAGTATTGTAATTTCTTCAGGTTTTGTACATTTATTAGCAGAGTCAATCAATTTATTAATATATTATAGTATTAATTTTCACACCACTCCTCAATGGGCGTTTATATAAACCTGTACAATTTTCTGCAGTTGGTGATGTGGGCTGTTGGTCTTGCTGCGCTTCCTTATTGTTATTATAACAACATGCGCAATGAGTTGTTGCAGTACTACATCATAATTTAGTCTGTGATGGTGCTCGACATTCTTCATGTGATTCTCAAGCTTGTGAAGGGTAAATCCTCTCCACCACGCTGTAAATCTTCTCGCGCGTGTACGTAGCATGGGTAATCCTCCCCAATTAACTCTTGCACAACAATTTTAACATTTGGAACGTGTGCATGTTCACAGCCTGGTCCCTCGCAGAGATCACCAGGTACGGGTTCTATTTACGTAAAAACTCCTCTCTAATAAAGTGGTTCAGGTACTCAATGTTCATTGTCCTCTATCCACTCGGTGTTTTTGCAGGTGAAGTTCCACTTATTTACTAACACTATGTTTAATTCAAATGGGTCGGGGAGCTCGTTTTACTTATTGCTTATATTCCACTACTTCCATATATGTTCATTCACATGCTCAAGTAGAGGAGCAAAAGTTTGAAAGGGAAGAAGGAAAACAAAGAGAAGAAGGAGCATACCAAAGAGTGAAGAAACTAATTTTTAGGTTGGTTAAATATTTCATCCTTTACATCACCTTTCCTTTAATGGGTATATAAAAATAAACTAATTAAAATAATAATGAAGATTATATATATAAATCCAAACATAGAACACAATGTAAAACATAATAAGACAAATAAACAAAAAGAGCCATTTTATTGTATGCTATGCATTTATATACAAATTTTGTATCTATTTCACCTAAATACTAATATTATATAACGTTAATTAATAATTATTTATGGGACATATTAAATCAAAATCGTATTCAAAGTGCATTTTTGATTGTTTAATGAAAATATCAAGCAATTAAAAAGTCATAATAAAGTCAATAATGATTTTGTATATTTTACAAAAATCAAAAAAGAACATTCAAATCAAAATTATGTATTTTCATCTATATAATGAAATATCTGCCAATAGTCTACATATTTGGTTATTTTACATTAAATATCAAATTAGAGTGTACACAAGTGTAAATAATACGTGTTCTTCAGATACATATTACGATTAATTAATATTCAAGAGTATTATTGCATCAAATAATTATACACACAACTAACACACCACTTCAAAATGTCATTCAAGTACGACACGAACGGCGACAACCTGAGCATCGCCTGGAACCAGGGCAGGGAAGAGTGCGACGCCAGCTTTGAGAGCTTCGACTTGCACCAGTTCAGGCGCATCGTCGTGAAGTCGGAGTAGAAGCAGTTCGACCTGACTGGCGCCGCGGACCAGCACAACAAATTCATGGAGGTGATGAACTGCATCATCAACCTGGACACGTTCACTGGCGTCTGGGAAAAGGTGCAGCTCTGCGAGTGCAGCTGTTTCGGCTCATCATAGTAATTGTAGATCAAGCAACTGAGCCTGACCAATACGAGCATGGACCAGCAGTCCGTCGTGCGGGCCTAGAAGGTGGACATCACCTTTGATGCCAAGTTCGTGCCGGACGACTACTCGCGGTTCGCGAACCTGAACACGCTCACGTTGTCCAGCATGCAGATAGATCTGAGCACTCTCGCTGGAAACTGGGTCAACGTGGTGATAACCAAGTGTGAGTGTCTGAACAGCTTCAGTGGATTGTTTAAAACCCAGAACTTGGAAATAACCAGTTACAGCAAGTTCGAATTAAAGTAGCTCGGCGATTTGAGCCTGAAGTCCTTGAAACTGGATATTCTAACGCGGGCCCGCGCTGATTTTCAGCTTATTAAAGTTAATTCTGGTTATTCGCAAATTCAGCTGTAAAACTTCAACGTGTACTCAAATATAACATAAATTGATGAGCTATCACTTTCTAAGTGCGAGTTAGTACTTATTAGTCCATTAAGCGTTACCACCGCCTCTTTCGAGCACATGGACCTGAATCTCTCTCTGTTATTTTCTCATTCATTGTTTTTGAACAACTGCACATCGATTTTCCCGTTCAAAACAACCACTTTGAACCTGGTCCAGAGCGTTTGCTTCGGTTTCTGCTTGAATTTGAACGCGTCCTGTTGCAATTTAATTAATTATTGTGGAGCTTTAACGGTTAACGCCCGTTTTTGTGTCATTCAAAGTGAACTAAAGAACACTAAACGGCTTCAAATGGAGTTCTGTTAAATAAAGGGGCTGAAAGTTAGTTCTTTAAATGAACTGATAATAAACGGAGAGAAAATGTTCGAAAGATAGTTCACGCGGAAAACGTAACTATAATGTGAAGAAAAAGAGTAGAAAGAGATAATTGGCTGTGTTAAGAGTGTAAATGAAGAACAAAGTAAAATAAACAAGTAAACGAGGGAGAAGATACGGAAGATAAGTTAGTTAGTGCTTGGAATCGAGTACAAAGGGGCGGAATGATCTTAACGTTGGGGATGTGAATTATTTGTCGTAGTATTTCATTCACCAAATATCGAACAGAACAGTTAATTTCGTTAAAGAAGCTGTTACAATCTATCGATGATAGACAGCGCTAGAAACTGTCCGTTTTGTCTATAGAATAAAAAATATGTAAATATTTATTTGCGTGGAACAAATTAAGTTATATATTATAGATAGTTGAAAATTAAAATTAAGTTAACAACACAAAACATCGCGGCAGTTGCTACGGTTTTAAAGGCAAAATCGCAGGATATTGTGTTGTCATTGGGCGCTAATAGATAAGTATGTAATTATCATTAAATATTTGAAACATATGGTGGGCACAGAACTTGCCACAGTTCTACAAAAATCTATAACCCCAGTGGTGGGAAAAAAGCAGGATGGCGAATGGTGTATCCGCGGTTAGCTTGTTTTCTGTTGGTGGCAAGCGTGATAATTTTCATTAGATGATGAAGTGGGTGCTTTATCTGTTCATATTTTAAATATATGTGCGAATATAATTTCACATTATCACATAATATAATATCTATAATTCAAGCGTAAGCAGCACTTCAAAAACTGAAGAATCCGTTAAACACGATTAAACGCTAAAGATAATAGAAAGTTTGATTTAGTTTTCTTCAATCACTTTGCCTCATTCTCTGACGTATTAATACTCGTCGATAAGTTGATGCCAGACGAGTTGCGTTTGTTGAGGCGTTTTTTCATCACTACCATAACAGCTGCAAACGCTACCACGAATACCACTATGCAAATCGCAACTGTGATTCCAGCGGCTGCTCCTGCTTTCATCTGAGATTTTTACTTTTCTGGAGTGACTGGAGTTGGCGGATCGACTGGAGCTGGGCTATACGCCGTTTACATCAGCATTCCGTTCTTGAACACGTAGTCTTTTGCGTTGACGAGCTTGGTCGAATACGTTGTCTGGACGTGGTTGTTGTAGCAAAGCGGGTTGTATAAATAAGTGAGCATATCAATGCACTAAATAGCGATGCAGGTCGTGTTCGTTGGATCGCAGTCGGCTTTTGGACAGGAGTTAAGCACACAGTACTGCACTTTGCAGAAGTCGATATCTATGTTCAACACTCCAGCGGTGTAGCAATCGCTCTAAACGTAGTAGGTTCCGGCCAGTTATTTGAGGCAAAGCTGGTCGTTTGGGTTCAACGTACAAAAGAGGGCGAGTCCACTTTACAAGGATGCGTCTTCCAGCTAAACATGCAGAGACTGCTCTTTTAGGTAGAAAAGTTGCCACACGTAAACAGTGTAGTCTATAATGTTCTCCATCACGACTCTTTCTGGCGGCACTGAGTTTCCGTTGTGTGCATAAAGCGTAGTGCCCTTCATGTAGAACAGGGTTTTCTCGGCTCTGCTCGTGTTCCATCCTTGTTTTACGTTCTTGATGCCGGTTCCGATGAGTCTCACGGCGTCGGTATCTGGGTAAGCGGCGGCTGGAAGGACTTTGTTCGTGTTGTCTCCTGTGGCATATACGTCTCCGTTTTGCATGTAGATGTACAAATAAGATGCGTTTTGGTCGAGCTGGACGTTTAAAATATCGGTCAGCGCGATGGCCGGCGGTAGAGTTATCTTGGTGAAGGCGGCGAATAAACCGTCTTGGATGCAAAATTTACTTGCGCACGGTCCCTTAGCATACAGCCCGTCCCCGGCTAGTATTATCATGAGAGTGTTAAAAGCAGTGATTTGCTTCACGTTCAGCACAGATAAGTCGGCGACGTAGGTGAGTTTACCACTCACCACAGTATTTTCTCGCAGAATATTTCCCGCGGCGGTCAAGAACCATATTTAGGCGTTAAAGCATATCAGCTGAACGATGTTGTCGAGGCCTGTGTAGAAGAATTCGAACTGGACCACGTTGGTGAGAAGGCCGCTTTTGGTCCCTTTAGCCATCACAGACTGGTTTTGCAGAAGCTGGTAAACAGCACTGCTGCACTTGACGGTATCGAGCACCGAATCGTTGGAGAGCTGGCCTGTCATGAGGCCTGTGTTTGCAAACAGCTGGTAATGCTATATTTTGGCGAGCGAAGTCAGAAATATCATATAATAGATGTGGAAAAGCGCGCATATTTAAATAGTGAGTTTTGGCCTATTATGAGTTGATGTATTGGAATCAAAAACGCGTTTGATATATCGACACTACATTTGGAATTCATAGATAGATATTAAACTATATGTATTGTATGGCTGTTTATCCGAGGTATTATAAAAGTTGAGATAGAAAAAGAAAATATCAACTTAGTAGAACCTCAAATTAATGTTTGAAAATGTTGCGCGAAATGATAGTCTGCTTCATCCAGCACATTATTCGACACTTTTCATGATATTTATATCAAAAATATAAATCTAAATAATCTGAGGAAATCTATACTTATATACTAAGATTCACATCAATCACGTTGTTCGAGCTAAATTGAGCAGCGCGCATTTTACCACTCCATTCATATGTTCATAGCGATAAGCTTGCAAACAGTACAAACCTACAGCTACGTGCTCAACACGGGTTTCGTCGGAGGGGTCGTGTCAAACGAGTCGGTGACAGACGTCCTTATGTGCGGCTCTGCCACCTACCAGATTTTGCAAAACAACTCGATCATGGGCAAGGGCTCAAAAGCTGGGATCCTAAATAACTCTGGTGCCTTCGCGTTCGTGTACATAGGTGTAGACAACGCCAAACAGATGTATTGCTTCAACAACCTCTTGTACTACCTCACAACAAGCAACATAATGATGAGAGAAAATATGATAGTTCTTGGAAAGATGACATACATTGCAGACCAAGGCGCTCCGAAGAACATTCGCCAAGTCGCGATGCGCCGCAGTCTGCTCGCGGTTCTCTCTGAAAACGGCTTGTATGTAAAAGGCTTGTGCAGTTCAAAGATATGCATCCACGCTGATGGAACGTACCCTTACTACGTAAGAATCAACATCACTCCGCTCGCCGTTCAGGACGTGAGCTACCTGTAGTTTGACTACAACGCCAGCTTCATGTACGTATACATGAACAACGGCGACGTCTACGCCGCTGGTTCCAACATCCTCGGCTACTTCCCCGAAGCCCCGTATCCAGACCTGGACTCGTTTCGCCTCATTGGCCGCAACATTACCAACGTGACCACAGGTTGGAACGCGTCTCGCACGGAGTACTCTTCGTACTACCTCAAAGACGGGGACATGTTCGTGTACAATGTGAACGCGACGCCGCCTCAGCGTCTGTTCGCAGAAAAAGTTCAATAGTTCAACACCACGACCAGTGTGATCACTTATCTGCAAAACGGGGTTCTCAACGCCTTTGTGGAGCAGTTCCAGCTACTTGGAGGACTTCTCTACTACTGCAATTTCGTTCCGACTGATCCACTGTGCACGAAGTATTTATCAGGCACCTATGTATTCAGCACAGACTGCCTAAGCGCAGGCGCCCTGATCACCAACCTGGAGTTTTGCAAAATTAGTAACTGCCTGACTACAGGGACCTGCGGCATCAGCTACTGCCATGACGAGACCAACATCACCTGCAAAGCCATAATATGTTCGAGTGCCGTCGGCAGATTCACCCCGTATTGCTCGGCGAACTACAAGAGTAAGACCGACAACATCCAGCTAGACTCCCCAGATTACAAGATGTCCAATTCTTACTTGATTCCATTCACCAAAAGCAGCGAGCCAGTTGTTCAAAGCATGAAGTCTGGCGCCGCAGTCGGGATCTCGGTCGCCTGTTGTGTGGTAATTCTCGGCCTCGTTGGAACCTTTTTGATCGTAAAGCTGCTCAAAACAGCCAAAGGTAACAAGAAGGTTATTGCCGATATTTCGGCTTTATAAAGTACGGACAATCCAAAAATTTTGGTTTCTGCTTAAAATTTGTGAAAAGAATTATATAATATTTAAATTTATTTCTATTTCTATTCTCTACTTCTATTCGGAAATTAAAACTAAAAGTTCAGTAAAGTAAGCTATTTCCAACAGGATTGTATAAATATATAGAAAATATATTCAATTGTAAATGTTATTTATATTTATTATTGAATAATGAAGATGTGATGATTGAATTGAGCTTTATAGTACTGATGATAAGGTTACAGTTAAGTGAGTCAGTTTATGATTATTATTGTAAATTATTCGTACAAGTATCATATTAACTATTTTAAACTATTATTTATTAATAATAGTATTTATAACATTGGAACACTTTACCACTTCAAAATGTCATTCAAGTACGACACGAACGGCGACAACCTGAGCATCGCCTGGAACCAGGGCAGGGAAGAGTGCGATGCTAGCTTTGAGAGCTTCGACTTGCACCAGTTCAGGCGCATCGTCGTGAAGTCGGAGTAGAAGCAGTTCGACCTGACTGGCGCCGCGGACCAGCACAACAAATTCATGGAGGTGATGAACTGCATCATCAACCTGGACACGTTCACTGGCGCTTGGGAAAAGGTGCAGCTCTGCGAGTGCAGCTGCTTCGGCTCATCATAGTAATTGTAGATCAAGCAGCTGAGCCTGACCAACACGAGCATGGACCAGCAGTCCGTCGTGCGGGCCCAGAAGGTGGACGTCACCTTCGACGCCAAGTTCGTGCCGGACGACTACTCGCGGTTCGCGAACCTGAACACGCTCACGTTGTCCAGCATGCAGATAGATCTGAGCACTCTCGCTGGAAACTGGGTCAACGTGGTGATAACCAAGTGTGAGTGTCTGAACAGCTTCAGCGGGTTATTTTAAACCCAGAACTTGGAAATAACCAGTTACAGCAAGTTCGCATTAAAGTAGCTCGGCGATTTGAGCCTGAAGTCATTGAAACTCGACATTTTTGCTCGGAATAAGGAAATTTTCAAGCTTATTCCAGTTAATTCTGTGTATGTTAACATACATTTATATAATTATACAGTGTAATGCAGTATGTCTCACATGGACGAAATAGTGCTTTTTAAATGTGATGTGAGCTTTTTAACCAAGCTTTAAACTAATATCGCTTAATTTGAAAACATAAGCCCATTAGATCTAAGTTAACTCACTGCCACATTTTTGTCACTTAAGTCTTGCACAATAATGCGTTTCCCTTATAAAACAAATACCTTAAATCTAGTTTAAAATGAAACCTATAACGATGTTTGCGAGCATTTAAATATATATTGCTCTAATGTGTTAAATACTTATGGAGCCCGTACAGTTAGGGCTACTTTTTGTGTTCTTGATATTAAAAATCTAATTTTGGAGCAGCTAACATTAGACTACTGTCAAATAAAAACTCTTGAGCTCCGTTATCTGGGCGAACTGATAATAAACGGAGAGAAAATGTTCGAAAGTTAGTTCACGCGGAAAATGGAACTAAACAGTGAAGAAAAAGAGTAGAAAATAGTTATTGACCGAATTCAGAACGTGCGAAAAGAACAAAGTAAAATAAACAAGGAAACGAGGGAGAAGATGTGGAAGATGTGTTAACTTGTGCTGAAATTCGAAACAAAAGGGGCAGAATGATCTTAACGTTGGGGTTGTGAATTATTTGTCGTAGTATTTCATTCACCAAATATCGAACAGAACAGTTAATTTCGTTAAAGAAGCTGTTACAATCTATCGATGATAGACAGCGCTAGAAACTGTCCGTTTTGTCTATAGAATAAAAAATATGTAAATATTTATTTGCGTGGAACAAATTAAGTTATATATTATAGATAGTTGAAAATTAAAATTAAGTTAACAACACAAAACATCGCGGCAGTTGCTACGGTTTTAAAGGCAAAATCGCAGGATATTGTGTTGTCATTGGGCGCTAATAGATAAGTATGTAATTATCATTAAATATTTGAAACATATGGTGGGCACAGAACTTGCCACAGTTCTACAAAAATATATAACCCCAGTGGTGGGAAAAAAGCAGGATGGCGAATGGTGTATCCGCGGTTAGCTTGTTTTCTGTTGGTGGCAAGCGTGATAATTTTCATTAGATGATGAAGTGGGTGCTTTATCTGTTCATATTTTTAATATATGTGCGAATATAATTTCACATTATCACATAATATAATATCTATAATTCAAGCGTAAGCAGCACTTCAAAAACTGAAGAATCCGTTAAACACGATTAAACGCTAAAGATAATAGAAAGTTTGATTTAGTTTTCTTCAATCACTTTGCCTCATTCTCTGACGTATTAATACTCGTCGATAAGTTGATGCCAGACGAGTTGCGTTTGTTGAGGCGTTTTTTCATCACTACCATAACAGCTGCAAACGCTACCACGAATACCACTATGCAAATCGCAACTGTGATTCCAGCGGCTGCTCCTGCTTTCATCTGAGATTTTTACTTTTCTGGAGTGACTGGAGTTGGCGGATCGACTGGAGCTGGGCTATACGCCGTTTACATCAGCATTCCGTTCTTGAACACGTAGTCTTTTGCGTTGACGAGCTTGGTCGAATACGTTGTCTGGACGTGGTTGTTGTAGCAAAGCGGGTTGTATAAATAAGTGAGCATATCAATGCACTAAATAGCGATGCAGGTCGTGTTCGTTGGATCGCAGTCGGCTTTTGGACAGGAGTTAAGCACACAGTACTGCACTTTGCAGAAGTCGATATCTATGTTCAACACTCCAGCGGTGTAGCAATCGCTCTAAACGTAGTAGGTTCCGGCCAGTTATTTGAGGCAAAGCTGGTCGTTTGGGTTCAACGTACAAAAGAGGGCGAGTCCACTTTACAAGGATGCGTCTTCCAGCTAAACATGCAGAGACTGCTCTTTTAGGTAGAAAAGTTGCCACACGTAAACAGTGTAGTCTATAATGTTCTCCATCACGACTCTTTCTGGCGGCACTGAGTTTCCGTTGTGTGCATAAAGCGTAGTGCCCTTCATGTAGAACAGGGTTTTCTCGGCTCTGCTCGTGTTCCATCCTTGTTTTACGTTCTTGATGCCGGTTCCGATGAGTCTCACGGCGTCGGTATCTGGGTAAGCGGCGGCTGGAAGGACTTTGTTCGTGTTGTCTCCTGTGGCATATACGTCTCCGTTTTGCATGTAGATGTACAAATAAGATGCGTTTTGGTCGAGCTGGACGTTTAAAATATCGGTCAGCGCGATGGCCGGCGGTAGAGTTATCTTGGTGAAGGCGGCGAATAAACCGTCTTGGATGCAAAATTTACTTGCGCACGGTCCCTTAGCATACAGCCCGTCCCCGGCTAGTATTATCATGAGAGTGTTAAAAGCAGTGATTTGCTTCACGTTCAGCACAGATAAGTCGGCGACGTAGGTGAGTTTACCACTCACCACAGTATTTTCTCGCAGAATATTTCCCGCGGCGGTCAAGAACCATATTTAGGCGTTAAAGCATATCAGCTGAACGATGTTGTCGAGGCCTGTGTAGAAGAATTCGAACTGGACCACGTTGGTGAGAAGGCCGCTTTTGGTCCCTTTAGCCATCACAGACTGGTTTTGCAGAAGCTGGTAAACAGCACTGCTGCACTTGACGGTATCGAGCACCGAATCGTTGGAGAGCTGGCCTGTCATGAGGCCTGTGTTTGCAAACAGCTGGTAATGCTATATTTTGGCGAGCGAAGTCAGAAATATCATATAATAGATGTGGAAAAGCGCGCATATTTAAATAGTGAGTTTTGGCCTATTATGAGTTGATGTATTGGAATCAAAAACGCGTTTGATATATCGACACTACATTTGGAATTCATAGATAGATATTAAACTATATGTATTGTATGGCTGTTTATCCGAGGTATTATAAAAGTTGAGATAGAAAAAGAAAATATCAACTTAGTAGAACCTTAAATTAATGTTTGAAAATGTTGCGCGAAATGATAGTCTGCTTCATCCAGCACATTATTCGACACTTTTCATGATATTTATATCAAAAATATAAATCTAAATAATCTGAGGAAATCTATACTTATATACTAAGATTCACATCAATCACGTTGTTCGAGCTAAATTGAGCAGCGCGCATTTTACCACTCCATTCATATGTTCATAGCGATAAGCTTGCAAACAGTACAAACCTACAGCTACGTGCTCAACACGGGTTTCGTCGGAGGGGTCGTGTCAAACGAGTCGGTGACAGACGTCCTTATGTGCGGCTCTGCCACCTACCAGATTTTGCAAAACAACTCGATCATGGGCAAGGGCTCAAAAGCTGGGATCCTAAATAACTCTGGTGCCTTCGCGTTCGTGTACATAGGTGTAGACAACGCCAAACAGATGTATTGCTTCAACAACCTCTTGTACTACCTCACAACAAGCAACATAATGATGAGAGAAAATATGATAGTTCTTGGAAAGATGACATACATTGCAGACCAAGGCGCTCCGAAGAACATTCGCCAAGTCGCGATGCGCCGCAGTCTGCTCGCGGTTCTCTCTGAAAACGGCTTGTATGTAAAAGGCTTGTGCAGTTCAAAGATATGCATCCACGCTGATGGAACGTACCCTTACTACGTAAGAATCAACATCACTCCGCTCGCCGTTCAGGACGTGAGCTACCTGTAGTTTGACTACAACGCCAGCTTCATGTACGTATACATGAACAACGGCGACGTCTACGCCGCTGGTTCCAACATCCTCGGCTACTTCCCCGAAGCCCCGTATCCAGACCTGGACTCGTTTCGCCTCATTGGCCGCAACATTACCAACGTGACCACAGGTTGGAACGCGTCTCGCACGGAGTACTCTTCGTACTACCTCAAAGACGGGGACATGTTCGTGTACAATGTGAACGCGACGCCGCCTCAGCGTCTGTTCGCAGAAAAAGTTCAATAGTTCAACACCACGACCAGTGTGATCACTTATCTGCAAAACGGGGTTCTCAACGCCTTTGTGGAGCAGTTCCAGCTACTTGGAGGACTTCTCTACTACTGCAATTTCGTTCCGACTGATCCACTGTGCACGAAGTATTTATCAGGCACCTATGTATTCAGCACAGACTGCCTAAGCGCAGGCGCCCTGATCACCAACCTGGAGTTTTGCAAAATTAGTAACTGCCTGACTACAGGGACCTGCGGCATCAGCTACTGCCATGACGAGACCAACATCACCTGCAAAGCCATAATATGTTCGAGTGCCGTCGGCAGATTCACCCCGTATTGCTCGGCGAACTACAAGAGTAAGACCGACAACATCCAGCTAGACTCCCCAGATTACAAGATGTCCAATTCTTACTTGATTCCATTCACCAAAAGCAGCGAGCCAGTTGTTCAAAGCATGAAGTCTGGCGCCGCAGTCGGGATCTCGGTCGCCTGTTGTGTGGTAATTCTCGGCCTCGTTGGAACCTTTTTGATCGTAAAGCTGCTCAAAACAGCCAAAGGTAACAAGAAGGTTATTGCCGATATTTCGGCTTTAGAAAGTACGGACAATCCAAAAATTTTGGTTTCTGCTTAAAATTTGTGAAAAGAATTATATAATATTTAAATTTATTTCTATTTCTATTCTCTACTTCTATTCGGAAATTAAAACTAAAAGTTCAGTAAAGTAAGCTATTTCCAACAGGATTGTATAAATATATAGAAAATATATTCAATTGTAAATGTTATTTATATTT
The DNA here is from genome assembly GCA_963988835.1 of Hexamita inflata. Lineage (NCBI taxonomy): Eukaryota > Fornicata > Diplomonadida > Hexamitidae > Hexamita > Hexamita inflata. The sequence continues at coordinate 5,313 of CAXDID010000282.1, read as the reverse complement.
ATTATTGAATAATGAAGATGTAATGATTGAATTGAGCTTTATAGTACTGATGATAAGGTTACAGTTAAGTGAGTCAGTTTATAATTATTATTGTAAATTATTCGTACAAGTATCATATTAACTATTTTAAACTATTATTTATTAATAATAGTATTTATAACATTGGAACACTTTACCACTTCAAAATGTCATTCAAGTACGACACGAACGGCGACAACCTGAGCATCGCCTGGAACCAGGGCAGGGAAGAGTGCGATGCTAGCTTCGAGAGCTTCGACCTGCACCAGTTCAGGCGCATCGTCGTGAAGTCGGAGTAGAAGCAGTTCGACCTGACTGGCGCCGCGGACCAGCACAACAAATTCATGGAGGTGATGAACTGCATCATCAACCTGGACACGTTCACTGGCGCTTGGGAAAAGGTGCAGCTCTGCGAGTGCAGCTGCTTCGGCTCATCATAGTAATTGTAGATCAAGCAGCTGAGCCTGACCAACACGAGCATGGACCAGCAGTCCGTCGTGCGGGCCCAGAAGGTGGACGTCACCTTCGACGCCAAGTTCGTGCCGGACGACTACTCGCGGTTCGCGAACCTGAACACGCTCACGTTGTCCAGCATGCAGATAGATCTGAGCACTCTCGCTGGAAACTGGGTCAACGTGGTGATAACCAAGTGTGAGTGTCTGAACAGCTTCAGCGGGTTATTTTAAACCCAGAACTTGGAAATAACCAGTTACAGCAAGTTCGCATTAAAGTAGCTCGGCGATTTGAGCCTGAAGTCATTGAAACTCGACATTTTTGCTCGGAATAAGGAAATTTTCAAGCTTATTCCAGTTAATTCTGTGTATGTTAACATACATTTATATAATTATACAGTGTAATGCAGTATGTCTCACATGGACGAAATAGTGCTTTTTAAATGTGATGTGAGCTTTTTAACCAAGCTTTAAACTAATATCGCTTAATTTGAAAACATAAGCCCATTAGATCTAAGTTAACTCACTGCCACATTTTTGTCACTTAAGTCTTGCACAATAATGCGTTTCCCTTATAAAACAAATACCTTAAATCTAGTTTAAAATGAAACCTATAACGATGTTTGCGAGCATTTAAATATATATTGCTCTAATGTGTTAAATACTTATGGAGCCCGTACAGTTAGGGCTACTTTTTGTGTTCTTGATATTAAAAATCTAATTTTGGAGCAGCTAACATTAGACTACTGTCAAATAAAAACTCTTGAGCTCCGTTATCTGGGCGAACTGATAATAAACGGAGAGAAAATGTTCGAAAGTTAGTTCACGCGGAAAATGGAACTAAACAGTGAAGAAAAAGAGTAGAAAATAGTTATTGACCGAATTCAGAACGTGCGAAAAGAACAAAGTAAAATAAACAAGGAAACGAGGGAGAAGATGTGGAAGATGTGTTAACTTGTGCTGAAATTCGAAACAAAAGGGGCAGAATGATCTTAACGTTGGGGTTGTGAATTATTTGTCGTAGTATTTCATTCACCAAATATCGAACAGAACAGTTAATTTCGTTAAAGAAGCTGTTACAATCTATCGATGATAGACAGCGCTAGAAACCGTCCATTTTGTCTATAGAATAAAAAATATGTAAATATTTATTTGCGTGGAGCAAATTGAGTTATATGTTATAGATAGTTGAAAATAAAATTAAGTTAACAACACAAAACATCGCGGCAGTTGCTACGGTTTTAAAGGCAAAATCGCAGGATATTGTGTTGTCATTGGGCGCTAATAGATAAGTATGTAATTATCATTAAATATTTGAAACATATGGTGGGCACAGAACTTGCCACAGTTCTACAAAAATATATAACCCCAGTGGTGGGAAAAAAGCAGGATGGCGAATGGTGTATCCGCGGTTAGCTTGTTTTCTGTTGGTGGCAAGCGTGATAATTTTCATTAGATGATGAAGTGGGTGCTTTATCTGTTCATATTTTAAATATATGTGCGAATATAATTTCACATTATCACATAATATAATATCTATAATTCAAGCGTAAGCAGCACTTCAAAAACTGAAGAATCCGTTAAACACGATTAAACGCTAAAGATAATAGAAAGTTTGATTTAGTTTTCTTCAATCACTTTGCCTCATTCTCTGACGTATTAATACTCGTCGATAAGTTGATGCCAGACGAGTTGCGTTTGTTGAGGCGTTTTTTCATCACTACCATAACAGCTGCAAACGCTACCACGAATACCACTATGCAAATCGCAACTGTGATTCCAGCGGCTGCTCCTGCTTTCATCTGAGATTTTTACTTTTCTGGAGTGACTGGAGTTGGCGGATCGACTGGAGCTGGGCTATACGCCGTTTACATCAGCATTCCGTTCTTGAACACGTAGTCTTTTGCGTTGACGAGCTTGGTCGAATACGTTGTCTGGACGTGGTTGTTGTAGCAAAGCGGGTTGTATAAATAAGTGAGCATATCAATGCACTAAATAGCGATGCAGGTCGTGTTCGTTGGATCGCAGTCGGCTTTTGGACAGGAGTTAAGCACACAGTACTGCACTTTGCAGAAGTCGATATCTATGTTCAACACTCCAGCGGTGTAGCAATCGCTCTAAACGTAGCAGGTTCCGGCCAGTTATTTGAGGCAAAGCTGGTCGTTTGGGTTCAACGTACAAAAGAGGGCGAGTCCACTTTACAAGGATGCGTCTTCCAGCTAAACATGCAGAGACTGCTCTTTTAGGTAGAAAAGTTGCCACACGTAAACAGTGTAGTCTATAATGTTCTCCATCACGACTCTTTCTGGCGGCACTGAGTTTCCGTTGTGTGCATAAAGCGTAGTGCCCTTCATGTAGAACAGGGTTTTCTCGGCTCTGCTCGTGTTCCATCCTTGTTTTACGTTCTTGATGCCGGTTCCGATGAGTCTCACGGCGTCGGTATCTGGGTAAGCGGCGGCTGGAAGGACTTTGTTCGTGTTGTCTCCTGTGGCATATACGTCTCCGTTTTGCATGTAGATGTACAAATAAGATGCGTTTTGGTCGAGCTGGACGTTTAAAATATCGGTCAGCGCGATGGCCGGCGGTAGAGTTATCTTGGTGAAGGCGGCGAATAAACCGTCTTGGATGCAAAATTTACTTGCGCACGGTCCCTTAGCATACAGCCCGTCCCCGGCTAGTATTATCATGAGAGTGTTAAAAGCAGTGATTTGCTTCACGTTCAGCACAGATAAGTCGGCGACGTAGGTGAGTTTACCACTCACCACAGTATTTTCTCGCAGAATATTTCCCGCGGCGGTCAAGAACCATATTTAGGCGTTAAAGCATATCAGCTGAACGATGTTGTCGAGGCCTGTGTAGAAGAATTCGAACTGGACCACGTTGGTGAGAAGGCCGCTTTTGGTCCCTTTAGCCATCACAGACTGGTTTTGCAGAAGCTGGTAAACAGCACTGCTGCACTTGACGGTATCGAGCACCGAATCGTTGGAGAGCTGGCCTGTCATGAGGCCTGTGTTTGCAAACAGCTGGTAATGCTATATTTTGGCGAGCGAAGTCAGAAATATCATATAATAGATGTGGAAAAGCGCGCATATTTAAATAGTGAGTTTTGGCCTATTATGAGTTGATGTATTGGAATCAAAAACGCGTTTGATATATCGACACTACATTTGGAATTCATAGATAGATATTAAACTATATGTATTGTATGGCTGTTTATCCGAGGTATTATAAAAGTTGAGATAGAAAAAGAAAATATCAACTTAGTAGAACCTTAAATTAATGTTTGAAAATGTTGCGCGAAATGATAGTCTGCTTCATCCAGCACATTATTCGACACTTTTCATGATATTTATATCAAAAATATAAATCTAAATAATCTGAGGAAATCTATACTTATATACTAAGATTCACATCAATCACGTTGTTCGAGCTAAATTGAGCAGCGCGCATTTTACCACTCCATTCATATGTTCATAGCGATAAGCTTGCAAACAGTACAAACCTACAGCTACGTGCTCAACACGGGTTTCGTCGGAGGGGTCGTGTCAAACGAGTCGGTGACAGACGTCCTTATGTGCGGCTCTGCCACCTACCAGATTTTGCAAAACAACTCGATCATGGGCAAGGGCTCAAAAGCTGGGATCCTAAATAACTCTGGTGCCTTCGCGTTCGTGTACATAGGTGTAGACAACGCCAAACAGATGTATTGCTTCAACAACCTCTTGTACTACCTCACAACAAGCAACATAATGATGAGAGAAAATATGATAGTTCTTGGAAAGATGACATACATTGCAGACCAAGGCGCTCCGAAGAACATTCGCCAAGTCGCGATGCGCCGCAGTCTGCTCGCGGTTCTCTCTGAAAACGGCTTGTATGTAAAAGGCTTGTGCAGTTCAAAGATATGCATCCAAGCTGATGGAACGTACCCTTACTACGTAAGAATCAACATCACTCCGCTCGCCGTTCAGGACGTGAGCTACCTGTAGTTTGACTACAACGCCAGCTTCATGTACGTATACATGAACAACGGCGACGTCTACGCCGCTGGTTCCAACATCCTCGGCTACTTCCCCGAAGCCCCGTATCCAGACCTGGACTCGTTTCGCCTCATTGGCCGCAACATTACCAACGTGACCACAGGTTGGAACGCGTCTCGCACGGAGTACTCTTCGTACTACCTCAAAGACGGGGACATGTTCGTGTACAATGTGAACGCGACGCCGCCTCAGCGTCTGTTCGCAGAAAAAGTTCAATAGTTCAACACCACGACCAGTGTGATCACTTATCTGCAAAACGGGGTTCTCAACGCCTTTGTGGAGCAGTTCCAGCTACTTGGAGGACTTCTCTACTACTGCAATTTCGTTCCGACTGATCCACTGTGCACGAAGTATTTATCAGGCACCTATGTATTCAGCACAGACTGCCTAAGCGCAGGCGCCCTGATCACCAACCTGGAGTTTTGCAAAATTAGTAACTGCCTGACTACAGGGACCTGCGGCATCAGCTACTGCCATGACGAGACCAACATCACCTGCAAAGCCATAATTTGTTCGAGTGCCGTCGGCAGATTCACCCCGTATTGCTCGGCGAACTACAAGAGTAAGACCGACAACATCCAGCTAGACTCCCCAGATTACAAGATGTCCAATTCTTACTTGATTCCATTCACCAAAAGCAGCGAGCCAGTTGTTCAAAGCATGAAGTCTGGCGCCGCAGTCGGGATCTCGGTCGCCTGTTGTGTGGTAATTCTCGGCCTCGTTGGAACCTTTTTGATCGTAAAGCTGCTCAAAACAGCCAACGACAACAAGAAGGTTGGTGATGTCACTTGTCAAGAAAACGT
>CAXDID010000279.1:600000-776298 GCA_963988835.1 Hexamita inflata | reverse complement strand
CACAAATATTATTTTAAACAGATGAGTTAGCTCCACACGCGGTACAGGTGTTGTTCGAAGAAGAGTAGAAGCTGTTTCCAGTACAATCGCAGGTCGTTTAACCAGCATCAGGAGCTGAGTTGGCGGGACAAACCTAGCAGACGAGAGTGTTTCCGGAGATACTTAGAGTGAAAGCATCCGAGTTGCACTTGCAGGTGTTGGAGACGATGACCGAGTTGGCCGGGCAGGTGCAAGTAGTCGATACCAGCGGCGCGTACGTGGGACAGACGCACGCGGAACCGGAAACATACGCGTTCGCGTTGGTGCACTGGCACGACCCTGACTGCATGGACTGCCCGGAAATAACGTTGCAGGTGCAGATGTTGTCTATCACATTCGAGTTTGCTGGGCATTCTGTGCAAGAATTACCAACAGTGGAATAGAAGAAGTTCCCATTGCAAACACAAGTTTTTGTGGTATTGTCTGGGTTTGAGTTAGTCGGGCAAAGGAAACACTTTGGAATTAATCCAGAAACACTTTCTGTATAAGCCTCTGGAACACAGAAGCAAACATTATTAGAAACTGTTGAATGGTCTGGACAGGCTGTGCAAGAATTACCAGAAGAAGTATAGAAAAAGTCGTTTTTGCATATGCATGAAGTTTGATCTCCATTAATATCCGATATTCCAGGAGGACATTAAGTACAAGTAGCTACACCGCTATTAATTGCAATTTAGTAGGAATCAGAATTACAAACGCATCCATTTCCACTTACGGCAGAGTTGGCCAGGCACGCCACGCATCCGTTGCTGGAAATGTTGTAGAACTAGTTGGCCGGGCAAGGAGAACACGAATTGCTGCCTGGGACGTAAAAGTTGTTGAGAGGACAGGCCTAGCAGATATTCGAAGCCGAGATGAACTGGAAGTATGTGTTACAAACGCAAGTCGTTTAACCAGCATCAGGAGCTGATGCATCAGGACATTTTGTACAAGTGGCCACTCCGTCTACTTTTGAAACCTAGAATGAATTTGAATCGCATGTGCACCCGTTTCCATCAACATGAGAATTAGCAAGACAAGCTACACAAACGTTGTTCGAAGAGTTGTAGAACTTTCCGGAATCGCAAGGAACGCATGAGTTGGTGGAAAGCTCGTAATAATTGTTGAGAGGACAGGACTGACAAGCGGGTGTGGCAGAAATATACTATTTGAAGTCGGCACAAACGCAAGTCTATTTGGTGTTATCTGGCGAAGAATCAGCTGGACACTCAACGCAAGTATTATCCGAAGACTTGTAGAAAAAGTTTCCATTACAAAGACATGTTTTAGAATCGTTTTGAGAAACGGAGTTAATTGTGCAGGTGAAGCAAACTAATGAACCTGCGTTGTTACTGACCTCGTACGAATTCGCGTTACAAACACAAATATTATTTTAAACAGCTGAGTTGGCCCCACAAGCGGTGCAAGAGTTGTTCGAAGAAGTATAAAATTAGTTGTTTGGACAAATGCAGGTCTTTCCTATTTTATCTGGAGTTGAACTGTCAGGGCACTTGAAGCAGGTCGGAAGACCTCCTGATGAACTAACTTCGTAGGAATGAGTATCACAAGAACACAAGTTATTTGAAACCAACGAATTATCTGGGCATTTATTGCAGGTGTTATCTGGTTTATAATAATAATCTCCAGAGCAAGTACAGGTCGTCCCACTTTCTGAAGTGGCTCCATCTGGACACTTTTGACACGTGAGCGTTTATCCAGCAGCGCTCGTCTAGAATGAACTTGAATCACAAGTGCATACCCCTTTCTTCATAACGGAATTCGTTGGCTAACACACGCAATCATTATCTTATAAGACTGAATTTTCAGGGCACTTGCAAAGACCGTTCATCAGCGGCCGGCCGGAATCACATTTGCATATAGAAGTCGCACTATCGAATTTGGACTCTGGAGTACAATAACAAATACCTTTTGTGAGCTAAGCACCTTCAAAGCACGGGCACTTAACTGATGACCCGAAGACTGTGCTTGGGTTCAGAGGAGAATCTGGGATTCCAGGGTAGGAAATATCTTTATACGTAACTTTACCAGTGATAGCTTGGTTAACGAATGCGCATGCTTAAGACAAGGCATTCAAGGTGAGTTTGAAAATGACCGTATCAACCGAAACTGTTGATTAAGCTTCGTCAACGAGGCCGTAGACATCAGTTCCTGACAAAATTCCTGAGAAGGTAATGTTCTTGAGAGTGAGTGCGCCGACCTGGGTTTCGACCATGGCCCAGCCCTTTGTGGAGGCGACTTAGTAGTCGAAAGTGGTGTTTTCTATTTTGCTCCCAAATAACTCTTTGGAGATGCCGTAGAACCTTGAAACTGTTCCGCTCAAAACGAATTTTATTTGAGTTCTGTTGATCAAAAGATCGTTTTCTGTGTTCAGTAGCATGAAGGAATTGAGAGCCAAGCTTGAGCTGATTGAGATGTTCGATTAAAAGATCTCAACTTTGTACTCGCTAACGGCCCAGTTCATTATTGAAACATCTGCATTAGTTTCGTCAATCAAAGTCAGGTCTATCTTAGAGTCCTGAATTATGATATCGCTGTAGATGTAGTGGAAGAGGGAGAAGGCCTGGTTAACGTGCACATTTGCTGTTATCTGTAGCTGTATAATGCGTTTGGAAGTCTCTTTGAAGAGCACATTTGTGGTTTGCTTGCAGGCTTCACGAGTGGCCGGATTGTCGAAGGAAATTACCTCGTTAATTACGACCGTTTCCTAAAATGGAGTAAAGAACGCGAAATTGTAGCAGAACTCGAATTCTGACACAGAGAACACATTGAAGGCATATACGCTAACAATATTCAACATTAATAATAAGAGGTGAAGTGGCCAGAATAACTGCCAAACTTACACTTAACAATAAATAAACATTTATAATTAACTAATCAATCAATCAGTATAACTAAATCAAATTGATTATTATTTACTATTTTTTGAGGTTATTACAACTACTCAATAGTTATAATAAAATGTGTTAAATACTTATGTTTTTTAATAATATTGATTGAAAAAATGTTTTAAAAGGTAGTAGAAATGTGTTAAACAACAGAAATTACAAATAATTTGATTGGATACTTATTAAAATATAAATGTTCTCAACAAAAGATACATCATTGTGAAACACAAAATATAATATCACTACTATAATAGTATTATACTATCTTATGCAACATAGTCTGACATTTAAGATTAATCTTACGGTACTACATAACCTCATTCAGAAAGGGGTAGCATTTTCGCTTATAAGGGGATTGGACATGAAGTTACCCCCTTATAAGCGAGTGACAAATTTCATGTGTTTTAACCCCGTTTTTTGACTGTAAACCCTTCAAATTCAACAATATTTTTAGATACATTTTGGATACATTTCACCTATAAGGGGGTTGAAAATGGTAACCCCCTTATAAGTGAAAAGGTAACCTCCTTGAGAACGAGGTTATGTAGTATATCGATTGAATTACCTGTCACAATTTATCAAGAATTAAGATGAGGAGAATTCTAAATAAATATTATTACACAAATGATTTCACTTTGTTATTTGTGCTAATTTTGATGTTATAAATATCAATAATCCTACAACTGCTATTATTTTTGTAGTTCCATTGCTAGTTTTCTTTCTTCTTAAATCATCTATCATTTGTGTGAAAATGGCAGCATCCTTAGCATCACAAGTTACGTTTTTAACCATTTCTATGCATTCACTTTATAAATTAACTGTTTCCAGATATTTTTCGAAAGCTGCTGTATTTTCAAATACCCTACAAGATTTATTTTATAAATTTGCGTTGACCATCTCCATTTAATGATTACCAGCTAATGTATCATTACAAACCATCAAATGAGGTTTAAGCTTTGCTATAACATCTAAACGAGTTCCTGCTGCGGCGTGAGATATTACCAAATCAGCATTTTCTATATATTTAGATATTTCACGAGTGAATGCAAATACTTCTGTATTTTTACCATACTGTATAGGTTCAGCAGTACCATATTAAACAATTATTTAATGTTCTTTTAAGAATTCAGCAGATGTACCTGATGTAAGTGAATCTGTAAGAGGTTTAAATTCTGTTGTTCCAACTGAAACGAAGATTTTCATTGAAGTGGCGATTAATTAATACGTTGATATTATGTTATATTAATATATGGAAATCATAATTATGTATAAATAGAACGCTACTGAATGCTTGTTCGGGCACTACGTTATGTCATTATGTGACGATGTGCTAAGATATACTATTAAATAGATCATATTCTGTCAGTTTAATTACGATTTTTAATTGTAAGTATTTAATTCATATATGTGCTCACATCTTCTTCTTGGTGTCACCGAGTATCTTGACTATGTCAAGGAACTCTGGCTTCAAGCTGGCACCTCCAACGAGGAAGCCATCAATGTCCTTGCAGCTGCTAAGCTCGGCACAGTTCTTGGCATTGACTGAGCCTCCATATTGGATTCTGATTTCCTAGGCAACTTTAGCAGAAACTTTCTCAGCGAACCATTTTCTAAGTGATTCGTGAACAGTTTGAGCTTGGGCTGGGGAGGCAACTACACCAGTACCAATGGACCAGACTGGTTCATAAGCGACCACGATGTTCTTCCAGTCAGCTTCAACAGTAATGAGTCTGAGAGCTTCCAATTGAGCGAAGTTAACGGCATCAACCTGGTTGGCTTCTCTTTCGGCGAGAGTCTCACCGATACAGAAGACGACCTTGAGACCAAGTTCGAGAGCACGCTTGGCTTTCTTGGCTGACTCTTCATTGGACTCGCCCATTATTCTTCTTCTTTCCGAGTGACCGATCAAAGTGGTCTTGATACCAGCATCAACAAGCAATTCTCCAGCAAGTTCACCGGTCCATGCACCTGGCTTCTGGAAATACATGTTTTGAGCAGCTACTTCAACGTGAGATCCAGCCATCAATGACTGGAGTAAAGAAGAGTGCAAAGCGGTTGGGCAGACGAAAACCTCGACACCATTGTTCTCAATCTTCTTGAGGACCTCGGCATGTTCTTGAATGAACTTAACAGTTCCGTTACACTTGAAATTTCCACCTACTACTGGAGTACGAGACATGAATTGATTGAAGTGGGTAAGATTGATTGAATCCAACGAATAATAATCAAAAATTATAAATATGTAAAATAATATTCCACATCACAAGAAATTAGTTGATCGTAATTCAAATTTTAAGAAGCACTAAGTTTAAGTTTGGTCTGAATCGAAGTATAATAACATGACTCACTCAACAGCAACAATCCAACAATACATCTAAACGCAATATATAAATATATACTAGTTATTTTACTATAAAGTAAAAATAATATATATTTTAATAATTCTCGTGGTTAGTGAATTTCCAGTTAATTAAAATGGTTTTCATCTTTTTTCCAATCTAAGTGATTCTGCTTCCTCATTTATGTAACTGCTTTAATGTATTTACTATGTGTGATTTAACATCTTTTTTAATATCAAGTAACTATTTTACTTTATTCTATGGTATGCAATGTGAACATATATACATAATATTACACCATAATATTACAACTTAATACTATGTATTAAACTTATAGTATTCACTGAATGAATATATTGAGTTATTAACGAATAAGGCTGCACTGGATTAAATTTATAGTAACGCATTACAAACATATTGTGATCGATTTATTGCATTTAATTCTGAAAATAATATTTTCTTGATTGATATCATTGACTTGCTCATTGACTTCAACGACCATATTTCAAACGATCAATATATCATAAAGTTCCTAAAGACTACAATATTGTTAACTGCACTTAATATATGTCATTCTTGAAACATAGATCATTGCGCTTGCTCATTGATTAATATGTGCTTCAATAAATTTACAAATTAATAATTTATTATCATGTGGAGTGAGAGTCGAAACTATAATGTTGCTGTGTATTTCAATTAAAACTCGTTATATTGATGCAGTTATGAATAATATAAATTAAATTTAGAACACTTATTTGAGAAATTATGAAAAGACTGATTTCAGCTATAAGGTTGAATTGGCTGAGATCAATACATTTTATGATATAGTCTTATATCAAATATGTATTCAGTTAATTATTGTAGGCTAAATGGACTAGTTATATTTTCCGATTTCATAATTCTTAATGAATGAAATGAAAGTTGGAATATTTTTGAAGGTCCACGCTATATACAAGGTAAGTTGCATTTAGTGATAGTCACAGCTGGTTATCATTTATAATTGTTTAATGCTGGTAAAAAATCTTGAACAGTAAAATTTATTTCATTCAACAGTTGAACTGGAACGATTCTTATAATTTCTGTAGTGACTCAAGTGTTACGTGATCTACTCAAGAAAGATGACGAATGCAGCCTCGTAACTGAAAATCAGATTTACTATTTTAAGAGACATTATTAAGCTCATCAATTATTTTGCAGTATCTAGCTGTATACAGTTGATTAAATAAAATTATTAAACGGATACCAGCATACTCCTGTTTCGTTTTGATCAATTCATTTGAGTATACATATATATACCTTTCACCTTCTATTCGAAAAATATTTTTGATATTTCTCGTAATTTTAAGGTCCGGAGTCTCAGACAACCTTAATTTTTTGCCTCGATTCCTCATATACTTTGTACAATCAGATAAGATTCACAAAATGCAGTTTGCAGTTCGCTGATCAAACCAAGCCGACCTGCTGCAAATCAAATTTAAATCCACCCACATCTGAAACTAATGAAACATTTCGCCAACCAACATCAATTACGAGTCACGTCCACCCCGATCACACCAACAAGAACTAAATCAATATTATTATCCAGTCCATCACTAAGAAGTTGCAATCAACCAACTAAAATCAAAATTGACATAAAACCATTAAAAAGAGATATTCCTCCTGTATATCAACCACTTGACTTAGATAAGTTAAATCTTTCTGATTTTACATTTGAAATGAACTCGGAAAAGATGACTAAAATTCTAATGGGATTTATCGATAACGTAAGTGTAAATGTTCATCACTTGGAAATCGCGAATCTAATCAGAAACCAGATCCAAGGCCTTCGCATCACTATCCAAAGACTAGAAGAATAGATCCTTGAAGCGACTTCCTAAATGAACAGTATGGATTTTCTTTGCAGTAAATAAGTTCAGATGATTCTTTGTTTGAAAGGAATATGATATAATTGAATTGATGATAACGGTAGGTTACAGTTAAGTGAGTCAATTAACTTAATATTTATAATTATTAATATTCTTCTGAAGGCGCTTCAATTTAAAAAAGAAACAGTGGATATATGAATATGAGTAATATAGAAAAAATAAGAGCAGTATTGTGTAATCAATGAATTTACTTATAGTAATTAAATAACGTGATACTTTTATTTAACTGAAGTGATAAGTTTCATTTTTAAACGTATATCGGTTCACTCTTTTGGTACATCTCAAAAACATCCACTCAATAATCAATTACTTCAATCACAAGAAACATTTAAAAAATGATATTTTCATTTTAATGAGTTCTTTAACTCTTTTGAACCCAGATAACTCTGTAACTATATACATAAAGGACTCTATATTTTCAGTGTTAATTTTTTGAGATGTTATCAAATTATATCAATTCAGAAATGATACTATTGTTTTATACTTTATCGTGTTATTACTATTTATATAACATTAATGTTAGGTTATTAAATTTTCAGAGATGATGGGTGTGGATAAGATATTACATTAGATAGTTATAAGATATTACATCTACTGTATATTTATTCTTATTAAGAATATATTCATTAAGGTGTAGCATTTAGTGTATTCTCTGAAACGGTATGTTATATTTACAAATAAAAGTCAAATAAATATTAAGTTGTCATTAAAGGTTAAATATTTCAATTAGAAATTATTTCTAATGAAGTTATAGTGATTAGTAGGGGTGGTTTTGGTGCGCAAATTGCGAACCAAAATAAATTTTGCGCACCAAAGTGCTGCGAACGTCGTACGCATGCGCACCATGGTTCCTGCGCACCAAAAATTTAAATTGGGAACCAAAATTATGATTTTTTATAAATTTCAAATAATTTCAATATAACACGTTATATTTCAAGATAATATAGTTTAATATACTTTTAAATTATGTACATATACTAGTTAGCGTGATATTAATACATTTTTTAAGAATCGTTGTTGGAGTGAAAAAGTAAGATATTTATATTAATTAATTTATATATGTTTAATATAGCGTAATCTAAAATATATTGAGAAATTATTCACTTAAACAGCTTTTAAACTCATTTTGCAAAATCAATTATTGTTAATTTAGTTTACAAATTTTGAAGTGAAACATTATTTTTATGCAACTGTATATTTATTAATTATATGAACATATAAAAATTAAAAATATAGTGAAATAAAGCAATTTTTCCATATCTCAAAATATCTGCGCACCAAAATTATTATTTGCGAACCAAAGACGAAATACGTTCGCAAAATTGGTTCCTGCGCACCAAAATTTAAAATGCGAACCAATTGCGAACCAAAACCACCCCTAGTGATTAGAGTTATTAAATTTTCAGAGATCAGAGTCAATTATTGTCAAAAGTAAGCTATTGTCAACAGTTGGATGGATATAGTTCACTGTATGATTTAACATCTATTTAATATCAAATAACTATTTTTACTTAATATTTTTACATTACGGTAAAGTCTCACAAGTAGACTAGGTGCCGAGTCTCACGTATAGTAATAGAGAAAATGAATAGTTTTTGTAATTTCATGTGGTTTTCAGATATTTTGAGATATCTCACGAATAGAACAGAGTTGATGACTAATAGACCAAACCTAATTACAAATAAATATCAGAATTTGAACTACCTGATAAAGGTCAGAACATTATATATAAAATTAATTTATTAGTCTTTTGTTAAGATTCAATTAAAATCACTCATCGATTCAATAATAGTAGTTTAATTTTTTTGAACTTATTCCTAAAACCTCAAAAACATATAGTCGAATAGATTCTTATAAATTATTGCATCTAAATCAATTATTATCATTGAACAGTCTTTTAAGTAACGTTTCTAATCATTAACCAAGTATGGAGTGGTACATATTTATTAAATTAAAGAATAAAATTGATTAAACAGATGAATTACAAAGGTTATCACAAATAGAACAAAAAGTGGTTGGCAAATAAGACTAAACGAGATATCTCACGAATAAGCTTTGAAAATCAATAGTCTATTCGTCATTTGTACTATGTTCTATTTGTGAGACTCGGTACCTAGTCTACTTGTGAGACTTTACCGTAATTGTAATTTTTAATCCAGCTTTAATACTTTATTTATCTATAATAATATCTGGTCATAACATCTGAGTACAGAGTCTGTACTGCAGACAAAACAACAACATTTTTTAGTGCTACCCTTATAAATGGAACAATATAATAATTAAGTTTGATTGTGAATCTCATGTGATTGAGATGGATTTTTACATTCAATTCATACCAGTTACACTCAACTATAAGATCTTTAGATTTATTTTTAATAAATAACTTAACTCAATAACTTAGCTAAATCTAATAATACCTTAAATAGTGACATCTTTTAACACTCCTCATACACAAATGAGATTCATACTGTTGATAATGACAATCCAATCTCATGTAGTTTATGATTAGTAAACCACCGTAAAAAGCAGTAATCCTGTCGCTTCTGCTGTGTCATGCAAGAAATAATTATTGTACAACAGCGAAATCGTCTAATACTGCGAAAAACACCAGTCACTGTCTTCCGTGAGCCAATTGGGCTAATTCACGTATTCGCACGACTCTCAACTATTCAACAGCCTGTACACCGAAAAAGCCCAGGACGTGACCTTAAACTTCACGGTCAATTTCAAAAATCTGCCACAGTTCGCCCTTTTCGGGCTCGTGTCCCAAATTTCAATAGAGGATTCCAACGTATCCGTGAACATTCCGCAACAACTGGAAGCCGGCGCTCTCGTGTGTTTCTAGTGCGCTCTAAATGCGAGTTCTTCCAGGTTTTCTTTCTCTGCATCTGGCCAAAATGCATCTGGCCTTGTCATGACCGCTCAAGCTTATCTGAAACTAGACTTCGTGCTGGTGCAAGCGAGACTCCGCGGAAATTCCGGCGGTCTTGCGTTTTCCAGCACCTAAACCGCGTTTTCTCTCTCCGGTTGCAACGTTTCCTGCTATCTTGTAGAAGGATCTTCGCGTGGAGTTATCATCGGATCTGTCCTTGACATCACCTTCATTGCCGATGACGCGCTGGTTTGTGTCAACGACAACATCCCCAACTTCGGGTCCGGTGCTGTCTCCATTCAGGGATCCATTGTGAACAACTGCGATTTGTGCGGAGAGTTCCACTTCGCCTTCGGACTGTGTCTGAAATCCCTCGATTTCGGCGAGCTGCGCCAAAACTCTCTAGTTTGCTCCGAATCATTCGAGTTTGATGGTTAGGTGTGTTCATGTCCACCAGGTTTCATCTTTAACGTGTCAAAGTGCATAAACCTTCTTGAAGTCTCAAGCGAGCTGTTGGAAACCTCTTTTACTTTGTATTAGGAGCTGAACTAAAAAGTGAGCTATACCTACTTGCAAAGCCAAATATCGGATATCACCGTCTAGCTCCAAAGCGATAAGGACGAGCTCAAGACTGAAGTAGCTAACATTAAAAAAGAGTGCGAAGACTCCAAAAAACAGTTAAGTCTGACGATTACCGGCCTGCAACAGCAAGTCACTGAACTCCAGCAAACCGTGATGCAACTCAAAGCGGAAAAAGAGAACTACTTCACCAAAGAAGAGATTTAGTAAATGATATAACCACTCTTGTGCCCGGTCGGAGCCAAAATAGTGGACGGCTCCTGCACGTGTCCGGAACTGGCCGTCGTAACGAACGGAATCTGCACCTGCCCGCCATATTCATCTGTAGTCGATGATAAGTGTCAGTGCGGTCAGTACGCCGCGATGACCAAATACGGTTGCGAGTGCCGCGATGACATGGCGATGCAACCAAACGGAGTTTGCGTTTGTCCGAATCCAAGCTAGGTGGTAATCGATGACATATGCCAGTGTCCAATCAAAGGCCAAATTTTAAATGGAATATGTCAGTGCTAAGACGGCGCCTCCATCGTGAACAACGAGTGTCAATGCCCAGTTGATTCTGTAACGGTAAATAATGGCCCCATGACTTATTGCAAGTGTCCGGACAGCCTTCCATAAAAAATTTCGGAAAGGTGTTGCCCGACTTTCGCCGAAGTATCTGGATCTTCCTGCAAGTGCCCAGAAAATTCCGTGGTTGCTGGAAATTCGTGCAAGTGCGACTCGAACGCATTCACGTTCAGCTCCTCATCAGTTCTTGTTTGTTAAGCTTGTCCTTCAGGTTCTTCTCCGGACGCTGGACAAACCACCTGTGTTTGCTCAGGAAATGGAGTTTATACTCAGGCCAACAACAGTTGTACAGTTTAGGAATGCTCTGGAAACAGCTTCTATTCTCCAGCTAATAAATCGTGTACCGTTTGTGGAGCCAACTCAACCGTTTCGAGTAACATCTGTGTTTGTGACTCTAACTCTTACCAAACGAATAACGTTTCTGGATCTCTTACCTGCTTCACCTGCCCAGTTGGATCTGTTTCCAACAATAATACCAAAACCTGCGATTGTTCTGGAAACAGCTTCTATTCCTCTTCGAACAACTCTTGCACCGCTTGTGGAGCTAACTCAACTGTTTAAAATAATATTTGCTTTGTAACGCGAATTCGTACGAGGTCAGTAATAACGCAGGTTCATTAATTTGCTTCACGTGTCCGGTTAATTCCGTTTCCCAAAATGGTACAAAAACATGTCTTTGTAATGGAAACTTTTTCTACAAGTCTTCGGATAATACTTGCGTTGAGTGTCCAGTTGATTCTTCGCCAGATAACACCAAATAGACTTGCGTTTGTGCCAACTTCAAATAGTATATTTCTGCCACACCCGCTTGTCAGTCCTGTCCTCTCAACAATTATTACGAGCTTTCCACCAACTCATGCGTTCCTTGCGATTCCGGAAAGTTCTACAACTCTTCGAACAACGTTTGCGTAGCTTGTTTACTTAACTCTCATGTTGATGGAAACGGGTGCACGTGCGATTCAAATTCATTCTAGGTTTCAAAAGTAGACGGAGTGGCCACTTGCACCAAATGTCCAGATGCATCAGCTCCTGATGCTGGTTAAACGACTTGCGTTTGTAACACCTACTTCCAGTACATCTCGGCTTCGAATACCTGCTAGGCCTGTCCTCTCAACAACTTTTACGTCCCAGGCAGCAATTCGTGTTCTCCTTGCCCGGCCAACTAGTTCTACAACATTTCCAGCAACGGATGCGTGGCGTGCCTGGCCAACTCTGCCGTAAGTGGAACTGGATGCGTTTGTAATGCTGATTCCTACCAGGTTTCTCTAATCAACGGTGTTGCGACATGCACATAATGTCCTAGTGGATCAACAGTTAACGCTGGAAAGACTTCTTGCGATTGTGCTGGATTATTTTTCTATACCACTTCCAATAACTCATGCACGGCTTGCCCAATCTACACTAAATAAGTTACGAATAATGTGTGTATCTGCCACGATGCAGCTAATACTCAAGTAATTGACAATATTTGCACGTGTAAAGTTAAGTACTAATACATTGAGTTAGTATAGTCAACCCCTCCATCTTGTTGGTGCCCATTCGGATGCGTAGTTGTATCAAATAACGCATGCGTTCTTAATGGAAAAGTGATTGACCCGACTGGTTCAGATAAATCATCTCAAATTTGCGTGGATTCTTGTTCCTATCCAAAAGTTAACCTCGTGAACGGATATTGTAACTGTCCGGTTGGAGCTACCTGGGATACCGTTTCAAAATCTTGTAAGTGCACTGCTTAATATAAATACGGTAGTAACGTTTTGTAATATCCGTTCTGGGGAATTGGAGTCAATATGGGCTGGGTGAATGATGCCCAGGGCGGTATGCGCTGTTGCTCGAGCAATGATCTTAACAGAGGAGATTCCTACATATACTATTTATGCAATGATATCGCTTCAGACAAAATCAGCGATATCGGATCTAATAATAACAAGGGGTGGGTTTGCTATGGAGCTTGCAGTCCTAACATAGGGAACAAAAGAACTGGAAACTGAGTGAAAAACAAATTAGTAATTTTAAATCAAAAATAAATAAAATTTTTGATGAATAATATTGAAAGCCGATAAAGATTATAATCGGCTCGATTAATCTTAATTTCTTTATCTTAATTTCAGAATTATTATATTTTATGTATTTTAACTATTTTTAACTATCTTAACAACTATTTAAATTTTGTAAAAATTGCAACAATCATATGTACTGCGGAAATAATTGACGGGAAAATTAATAACTTTTTTATATTCTATTTTCATTTTCATATACTTTTGAGTTATTTAAATTAATCGCCACACCAAAGCCACTAAATTATAGAAATGTTATAAAGTAGTATTTAACTTATCCCAAAGATGTTGACTTTAACTCAGCCAGTGGCAAGTATTTTAAAAATCATTATTTCATCAACAAATATTTATTGAATAAAATACTGATGATTTTTTATTTAAAAATGCAAATATTAAGTGGCTTAGTCAGTTCATTGAGTGGGAAATTTAAAAATATTTGTACATATTATCATTAAATAATCAATTTTCAATTTATTAATTGAAATCTCATCAATATCTTAAAATATCTAAATAAATTGCTCATTTTGCGTACAAAAATAATATTTGCGTACGAAAAGCAACTTTGTTGTACGTGATTCGTACTCCGCGTACAGAAGAAAAATCGTGTACAAATCGCGTAAAAAACCACCCCTAAGTAGCCTATTTGCTTTTGGGAGTTACCGTAATGTATCCAAAATGTATCTTGGGTAAATGATTTATGGTCAAAAACGGGGTTAAAACGCATGTTATTTGTCACTTGCTTATAAGGGAGTTTTACATGCTGGAACTCCCTTATAAGTGAGTTGACCTACTCCCTTATAAGCGAAATAGCACCTCTCTTACAAGCAAGGTAATGTAGTATGTTAATTTCATAGTTTTCAGTTATTTATAATTCTTATTATACGCCTAATAGCTTGGAGTGGAATTTTTCTCCATTTGCATAAATGGAGTGATAATTTGATATAGATCAGTACACATACAAGTTAAACAAATTGTATCTTTTGCTGTATTCTGTTTCGATTTTAGTTTCTTTTTTAATAATTGGTAATATTGCTAATTATAGTGATATATTACATTTTCAGAAAATATTTTCAAAATATTTATGTTTTAATTTTTATCTATTATTGATCATTATTGTGACTAAAGCTTGTATATTATTAGTGTTATAATAGATAATTTTTTCAAAAAGTTTATTTTGTGATTAATACATTGCATAATTATGCATTGTATAATTATCAACAATATACCACTAAACACAAAGTTTAAAATTATTTTCTGAATTAATTTCAAACAAATTTTTAATAATCTTAGAAATATAAAAGAAATTAATTATTATTAATTATAAAGTCAAATTTCCACCTCCATATATGCTCAGTTATTTGATAAGCGTGCAACTACACGTGACTTCGATGGCCGAGTTCAACTACTGCTACAACTTCATCTACGAAGACCCCATGGGCGCCGGGCAAATTATCACCGGAGCCGTCACCTTCGACGACCCGCTGCCCAGGACCTTGTGCAACAAGACGACGAACTCCATCTTCCGGACCACCCACACGCCGGTCGTCCAGTTCCGGATCGACGCCGAGGTGGACCTCGCGAGCTCCAACTTCTCGCTCTTCTTCATGACCATGACCGACCTGGTGATCCAGGACTCGCGCGTGGAGCTCAAGCTCAAGAACGGCCAGCACAACGACGTCCGCGGCATCCTCAGCTGCAACACGGACTTCGACCTGGAGCTCTTCGCGGTCTCCGTCAAGATCCAGTACGACGCGCTCTCGGCGTTCTACGGCCTCACCTTCAAGATGAAGACCAAGCTGGTTCTGAACCAGACCAAGCTCGAGGTGGCCGGGACCCAGACCGACACCTTCTTCGGCCTCGCACACCAGCTCGCCGCCTGCCACATCGAGAACTCTTCGTTCGCCTTCCAAGCCACTTCTTTGAAGGGCTGGGCGCTGGTCGAAGTCCAGACGGAGGCCCTCTCGATCAAGAACATCAGCCTCTCCGGCGCCCTCTCTGGGAACGAGGTATACGGCCTCGTCTACGAAGCCCAGGCCGCCGTCTCCATCGACGCGATCCTCTTCTCTCTGGTCATGAATGGAGCTGCCAATGCATGCGCCTTCGTTTTCAAGGTGACCGGCGCCGGGTCCGTTTCCCAAAGCGGGATTTCCTTCTCCGGAATCTCGAACGACCCTCTCGCCCCCAGCGCGTTGGCTGTCGGCCTCACCTGCCCGTGTCCGCCCGGCGCATGGCTGACGAAAGGCGTCTGCCACTGCACCGCCGACTCCGCGTTCGATTCTGTTTCGCAGACCTGCAAGTGCACGTCGGGCCTTCCTCTCACGGCCGGGCTCTGCAACTGCCCCGCGAACTCGGCTTTGGTGGGAGCTGCGTGCGTGTGCCAGCCGGCCAACACGGTCCTGGACAACGGCGTCTGCAAGTGCACGGTCACCGGCCAGGAGATAGTCGCTGGGGCGTGCCAGTGCACAACCTCCGGGGCCTTCGTCTCTGGCGGGGCGTGCGCCTGCGGCGTGGACTCGCTTAACTCTTCGAACGCCTGCAGCTGCCCGACCGGCGCGATGTTGGTGTCCGGCACCTGCACCTGTTCCAACACAGACGCGTACGTTTCCGGCTCTTCTTGCGTGTGCCCGACCCACGCCACTCTCTTTGGAAGCGTTTGTACCTGTCCGTCCAACTCCGTCATCGTAAACTACGTCTGCACCTGCAACGTTATTTCTGGGCAGTCCATGCAGTCAGGGTCGTGCCAGTGCACCAACGCGAACGCGTATGTTTCCGGTTCCGCGTGCGTCTGTCCCACGTACGCGCCGCTGGTATCGACTACTTGCACCTGCCCGGCCAACTCGGTCATCGTCTCCAACACCTGCAAGTGCAACTCGGATGCTTTCATATTGAGTATCTCCGGAAACACTCTCGTCTGCTAGGTTTGTCCCGCCAACTCAGCTCCTGATGCTGGTTAAACGACCTGCGATTGTACTGGAAACAGCTTCTATTCCTCTTCGAACAACACCTGCACCGCTTGTGGTCCTAACTCTACCGTTTCGAGTAACGTCTGTGTTTGTGACTCTAACTCATATTAAACGAATAACGTTTCTGGATCTCTTACCTGCTTCACCTGTCCAGTTGGATCTAATTCTAACAATAACACCAAGACCTGCGATTGTACTTGGAAATAATTTTTACACTGCTTCTAACTATTCTTGTACAGCTTGCCCTGCGAATTCGAATGTGATAAGTAATATTTGCACTTGCAACGTGATTACAGGTTAAACATTAAATTCTGGCGTGTGCTAGTGCATAACTGTTAACTCAATCGTATCAGGGAGTAACTGTGTGTGCCCTTCAGGAACAACGAACACTTCAAACACTTGTCTCTGCAGCACGGTTAATGCGTACATTAGCGGAAGTTCATGCGTGTGTCCCTCAGGAGCTAGTAACAGCTCGAATGTGTGCGTGTGTCCTGCCCCCAAAACTGCGATTATAAATAATGTGTGTTCATGCCCGACTATAAATTCGTTTGTCTCAGGGAAAACTAATACATGTGTGTGCCCAATTGGAGCTATGAACATATCAAACACGTGCTAGTGTATTTCTGGCGCCGTTTTAGAGGGAAATAAGTGCAAGTGCACAGCAACGTACACTTTGGGCAACGGTACTCTGTTGCCATACTCATTCTATGGCCAGATTGACGCATCAACGAAGGGATGTTGTGCGAGCGCTTACAATGCTACTAACCAGTCAGATATAAATTACGCATACAATAACGGCGGTACAACATAATACAATAACAACCGCACATGGGCGTGCGGTAGTAGCCCGTACTGTCAACCGTACGTTCAGTGCACATCAGTGTTCAAACCAACAAACGATACCATTTATAATTATCCTTTCTTCGCCCGTGGACCTGGAATATGTTGCTCTACAAACTAGGTTTTGTCCACAATTAATATGAACGCACCAATTTATTACGCCTGCTCAAATGATACAACTGGATTTTAGGATAGCTCTCCAGGTTGGGTGTGCGGAAGTGACGCCCCACTGTTTTGCTCTGGAGTTGTGCGCTGAAGTGAAACTTGGTTTTGTAAAAAAATAATTATAGATAATTATAGATTATAATTATATTAAATATCTCTATAATTATATTAAATATCTCCTATATTAAATATACATGCCATTAGAGTGTTGAAACATTTTTACAAAATTTATTAGTTGTCATTAATTAATAAATGCAATTTTGTTATGAAAGTGTACAGTAATCATTAGCGCAATTATGTTCTGATCTCGACAAGTAAAATCTCTAATATCAATATCGAATAAGCTTTAAGATATATAGTTGAGTTATAAAGAAAATCCACTGTAACACAATACTATGTAGATTATTATATTTTTCTCACTACAAAAAATAATGGAATTTGATATGAAGCAATTAGAATCATGAGCACATCTCTAGTATTCTTATACTGTATTATCTCGTTAACATATTTAAGACAGTTAGTTCACCAAAATATATAGGAGTAAATGACTGGGGTGAAACACATCCAACGATTAGCCATAGTTAAGATAATGCAAACACCGTATTTAAATACATATATTTTACATTTAATAGATCAGTTTTACCACATGAAAATTTTGGTAAAATAATCAGTGAGGAGGACTTCTTTTATATAATGATATATGTGAGCATATATGTGCGATGTAAAAATTCTTTTAGTTTTCACCTCTAATACGAAAGGGTGTTAAAATTATTCATACAATAAATAAATTAAATTAAAAAGATACTTGAACAAAATACAGTAAATAACATACATCGAACATTCTTAAAATTATAGAAGTTAACATATATTATTAATCCTCAAATAGAGATTGTCAATGTGGTTTCCAGAATCTCAAAAGTGATCCAAAATAATAATTGTTGCGCGTTCGCTTATTTGAATATTATCTGACATGAAAATCATGCTAGATTATTTAATTTCCAATTATTTTTGATTTTATTAATAAGGAACAAATGAAGCTATATATTAGTACGAATAGTTTCGATATTAAAAGTGTAATGGGAGTTGAAGTAACCTCTGTTTTCGTTAATCCAATAAACAGACATGATAAATCAAAAATTAAATATACTTAAAATTTAGACAATTACTTCGGATATTCGCAAGGAAAATATAATATTGATTAGAAATTTAATTTATTATTTGAATTTAAGTAAAAATGAAATATGGATAGCTACTTGTATACAAAGCGTTCAAACTAATATTAAATATAACGAGGATTCATGCTAATTCAAATATTTTATCATTTACAATTTTATGACATTAAACATTAAATTAGTAATATTTTAATCTAATAATACAGTTTATGGGTACTATCGTATCTATATATCATTGACTCGACAAAATAATTTAATTAATAATTTTCAAACAAAATATTATAGATATTAGTAACAACTTTATACAGTAATAAATAAAACTTGGATTTAACAAATATTATTGTTGTAATGGAATATATTAACTTGATTCCTCAACTATTGGACTTACAAAAATAGGTTGGTTCAAATTTCAAAAATACAAGTATAATTATCATTTTGATGTGGACGATATAAAATATTTATTTAGTTGGCGCAATTGCGTGATGGCTATACTTGACAACCATAAAATTATATTTAACTTCGTAGTGCTATAGTTACGTTAGCTCCAATCAACATCATCAATAATTTATGATCTTGAAGAGAAATTTTATAAATTGGAATTTAATAATTATTTTAGTGCTTATGTAGTCTAAGATATTACCATTATATAATTAAATATTTTGATATATTTTAAATTTGTTAAGTTACATCCATTTATCACTTATTAATTTCATTATTTTCGTGCTTCAAATTAGCAATAAGAATCAAATGTAATTTTGTTGTTGTTTAGCTTTAGATTAACTAGAATTACTTTGTTGTTACAAAATTTAATAAGTGGTTAAAACTCGAAAAAGTAAATAATCTGTAAATTGAGGAAAATGAACTCGAGGTGTAGATCCATATTGCAATATAATTATAATATTAGTATCACCTAAAGGGTGTACGAAAAATGTTGAATACACCCTGGTATTATATTGTGTGATGCAATAAATGAAATTCTATCTAAATAGGAAATTCCCGACCGAATCATTATTGAAAATTTTTAAGCTGGTTAATATTAACTAGCAAGGTTAATAGACACTGTTTAAAATTTAATGTCTTAAAAAATTATTAATATTAAAATTATCACACCGTTATAGTGAAGATTTTGATTTTAAAATTATTGCATAATTTATTAAATGTGAAATATATAATATATTCTATTTGAGTGTACTTGTGATTAAAAACTCACGTTCCTTCAAGAATGGTATCACTTGGTAGCGTTATAAAATTACAATTAAAAGTACCTATTTTAGTCCTTTTAGAAGTCGTCATATTAGTAAACATGTGGTGAAACTGAAACTTTGTGGACATAGCACTGTATAGCCTAACAGCTTAAAAAATATAAGAGAATGAAATTCATCATGTGCAAAGTAAGAATATATAAATAAGTAATTAAAATTGAAATATTTTGAAGCTGTACAAAAATTAAAAAATCATATTTATGTCGCAGATATTGGTCTTTACTCGTACAATTATTTTTGCATTATATTATCTCGACTATTTTGTCAAAATTTTCATGTGTTTTACCTTACTCTGTTGCCTTTTATATGCTATTTTTGTTCATTTATTTTCAGAGTGAAAAATGAAGTGTCTCAATTAATTCAATATTCCAATAATTGATCACGTGCAATTATACATCATATTGACTTATACAAATATCTAATTATTAATCATTACTTACAGTAGTTTCAAATTTAAGATCGTTTTTAATTTAAGAATATCTGATTTTAATTTAAGAACGGGGGTTTAAGAATAGTTGATTATAGTTTAAGAATAGCTGATCACATATAGTAACAGCCATGTAGGGATTAAGGTTACGCCGTTCAAAGTCAGGATGTTTTCCGATCACAATTTAAGCTCCAGAGAATTCCAAAATATCCCCGCCTTTTCCATACTTTTTAAAATGATAATCATCATCATTTTTTATATTTTATTGATCATTCCATTTATGTGAACATATACAACTACTACTTTACAAAATATAAATTTGTCTTACTATATAAACATATTTTTTCACGTAAAGTAATTAATGTTAGAATACTGGTAAAATATAATTGTATATAATGATTACCACCTCTCATTATCTATGACACAGAACTAAATGGATGTGAACTATGTTGGTACAGCGGCTGAACATGATGCGTATATCGCTAGAGCTTAAATAACTCAAAGAGAAGGTCATGATACTTAAATTTCGGTGGGGTAATTTAACCTTGAGAGTCATGTAGAGCAGTAAGTTGCTGTCGTTGAACAAAGAGCTGTTATTCAAACTTAAAGAAAGGCAAAAAGAATTATTCCACCTGAAAAATAACGTCATACCTATAAATAATGGGAACTTGTGCTGTTAAAGAGAAAGCTAGAAGAAAATCAATTTTCTTTAGTGATTGGTCAGCGTCAGTCAAAAGTTAAAAGGTTAATGATGCTGATTGCGTTTTCTATTTGGTTAATGCATCCATTCATAAAGATAGAACTTAATTAATTGTGAATTAAGCTAAGCATAGCATACATTACGCTTATCCAAATTCATGCGAACTTAACCCAATTGAAAATATATTTGGTATATGGAAAGGAAAAGTTGAATCTATTCGTGGAACTATCAATATAAGACCTCTTGCTAATATTTTGAAAGTGATAGCAACATCATTTTTTGAAATTTCACCAAATGATATAATAGCATGTATTCGCAGAGTTTAGAGGACTATCTATGTCAAAGTACACAGCTAAGAAGATATTTGAGTGACAAAAATATTATTAAAAATTATATAATTTTATCATTTTAAAAAGTATGGAAAAGGCGGGGATATTTTGGAATTCTCTGGAGCTTAAATTGTGATCGGAAAACATCCTGACTTTGAACGGCGTAACCTTAATCCCTACATGGCTGTTACTATATGTGATCAGCTATTCTTAAACTATAATCAACTATTCTTAAACCCCCGTTCTTAAATTAAAATCAGATATTCTTAAATTAAAAACGGCTGTCACTAAACCTCCAAAACCTTTAAACTATGAGTGGAAATCCTTAAACCCTGATCAGCCGGTCACTAAACCGGGTACAAAAGATACATTTGGAGTCTAAACCTTGATCAGGCCGTTCTAAAAATTTGAAACTACTGTACATGTATTAAATATATTAGTTACATATATTGTATCGTTATAGCAAAATAGTTAGTGCGTTGGTTAGTTTTACACGAAAAATAGTGAATTTTACCAGAACACTTCAAAAGAGTCGAAATGGAATGGATGCTTACTATTTAATATTTTTAATATTCATATGATTCCTAAATAGACCAGGTATTTTCTCATATTTCTATTTATAAAATTCAATCAAACCATTCCACTTTAAGTGGTCGACAAAAGAAGAAAACTGAACTATTAGATGAGCTTACTCATGCTATGTTGCTAAAATACTATTTATCGTTTATGTTATAGAGAAGATGATTAAAATAATCTGTATTGAGATAAATTATGAAGGTGCAAAATATGAGAAAATAAAAGAGATGAAAAATTATATCAATTTTGGGGTACATTAGCTCCTGTTCGCTATTTTCCCTCAATATAAGCATAGGTTGCTTTGTAAAACGCGAGCGATCTCTTGTGTTTTTTCTATTAAACAAAAAAATATCCAGAAATAGTTGAAGTTTAGGGTTATTTTTTAATGTGAAAGTAAATAAAGAGTAAAAATAAAAGTTTTATGATTATCAATAATATCATTCCAGGTATCCGGCCGTCTCGCTCTGCTTGTATTCCTGAATAAGCCCTTCAACGGATTCTTTTGCGCTGATGAACGCGTCGAGCATTTCATCGTCTTCCCAGAGTCCTGTTTTTCTGAATTCTTGGATGTATGCGGCTTTTTCTCCGGTTTCGCCGAATTGTTTCTTGAATTATTTGGTGATGGAGCTGAATACTTCGGCGATGGACGAGTGGTTTGCGAGCATGAGTCCTTGCACGCTTGATTTCTGTTGTACGAGTTGACTGCTTTTAGAGACGCATATTTGTACGTTGTTGCTGGTCCAGGGTGCGAATTTTACTTGTCTGCGTTCTCGCAGTCTTTGTGTTGATTTTTGTATTTCGCTTACGTCTACGTTTCCGCTGACGATGTTGAGCAGGCTGAGGTAGCATCCGTCTCGTGAGCAGTTTGCGATGCAGTTATTCGGGTGCAGGAGTCTGCGCATGACGTCCAGGACGCTAGTTTTGAGCGTGGCCTGCTTGAATTCGTACATTTGCTTCACGGCAGCTGCTTCGTCGTAGTTTTCGGTGTCAACGTTGATCTGGCTGATTGGGGTGTAACCAGCCAACAAGAAGTGTAGTCTTGGAGTGGGAACTAAACAACCCACTAATGAACTTAAATCGTTCACCATGAAACCGGGGAAGCGAAGTGTTTGTGTTGACGCGCTCATAATGCTCGCGATGATTCCGTTCGCTTAATCAAAACTGCTGCTTGACTGTTGAACGCTCTTCTCAATTAATCTGTCCAAAGAGGTGTTGTCGATAACGACCGTTGAATCTGCGTTCTCGATTAGTCTTTGCAACGTTAAAACGGAGTTGTAGGGCTGAACGACCACGTCCGAAACTTATTGGTTGGGGAAAACGGAGTACGTTTGGAGAAGTTTCCTCGGGTAGCGCTCTTGAATTTTCTCGAGTAAGTGGGAGCCCATACCAGAGCCAGAACCGCCTGCGATGGAGTGGGTGAGCATGAAACCGGAGAGTGAGTCGGACCCCTCCGCTTCCCGGTCGAGCATGTCCAGGATTTACTCCAAATACGACTGCGCTTGCTTGTACCCGGAGGCCCAGATGTTACCCGCACCTGTTTACTCCTTGGAGATGAAGATGTTCTCCGGGTTGAAAATTGAGCGAATGGGTGAGGTCTATCTGATATTTGCTATGACTTTCGGCTCAAGGTCCAATAAAAGCGCACGAGGAACGTAGTGGGAGTCGTCGGCCTGGTAGAAGAAGACGTCCTTGCGATCGTCCCCGAAATCGGCGTCAATCTACTGCCCGTTCGCCTAAATGCCGTGCTCCTGGCACAGCTTCTTCCAAAACTCCGCACCTATCTAATTCCCACACTAACCACACTAAACAGTTATTATCTCACGAGGCATTTTTACTATGAGGAGTGGGAAATTTCACAAAATTTTACAGAAAAGCACGCACACGCACAAATATTTCACTTTAAATATATAACACAATAAAATGAAAGAATGAATGAAATGATATGTTAATACAATAAAACTGTCTCAAAAGATAAAGTCGCCACCAAACCTCTTCTTGTCTCTGAATATGTCGGCCCTCTTCCTGTTCTCGCTCTTCTACATTTCGCTTTCTTTTCTAGATCTCTTTTCACCATCTTGCTTTCCGTCGGCTTATTTCTTGTTCTCCTCGGTCTTCTTCTCTTCAGCAGGCTCTTCCTACTGTTAGCTTCCTTCGCCATCACCAGCACCGGCTTCTGGACCGTCATCAGACTTGTCTGGCTTATCTTCCTTAGCCTTATTATCATGATACGCGTCGGTATCATAACCGGCGACATTCCAGTCGAACACATAATCATAGGTGTAGCCTTCTCTGACAAATAACTCTCTAAACAGCTTTCTTAAATAGGCATAATCTGGTCTATCATCGAATCTTAAAGATCTTGTGTAATGAAGGAAAGCAGCGAATTCTGATGGATAGCCTCTGCACAGTTACTCAATAGGGCAACCAAGCTTTTTTTCCAAAATCTTTTCATACTTTTGCTTTTTGGTTTGAGCGCGCAATCCTTACCATGGAAGAGACCCCTTGAGGAAATATACGAAAATGTAACCAAGTGATTCTAAATCGTCTCTTCTTGATTATTCAATTCCAAGATGTGTGTTAATTGAACAATATCTAGCAGTACCAGTAAGCGCTTTGTGTTCTCTGTATGGGATATGATTTCCTCCGACCATATAGCGCTTGGAAAGACCATAGTCAATCAGGTAAACAGTTGATTTTCTACGTCCGCGACCAATGCAATAGTTGTCTGGTTTTTAGTCTCTGTGCATAAAGGTCTTGAGATGTAGGAATTCAATTCTTGTGATCATTTGATCAGCAAGCATAAGAGTTGTTTTTAGTGAGAATTATCGCTTACATAACGAAAAGGCGTCTTCTAGTGATGGACCAAGAAGATCCATAACGAGTACGTTGTAGTCGCCTTCTTGTGCGAAGTAGTAAATGTATGGAATTCCGACGCCTCCCATGAGTAGTTTGTACATTTTTGACTCATATAATAATTGTGGTGGTTTGGCATCTGCTGGTTCGAGTTTGATGGCAACTGGTTCGCTAGTTGCTAAGACGATACCCCTATAGATTTCACCGAACGCGCCGTGTCCGATTCTGGTTTGTAGTTGATATTTTCCGCCAATTCTGAGATCTGTCATGGAAATTATGTGGGGGAGTGGATTAATTTGTTTAGATATTAAATATGTGAATTTGCGAGCAAATTACTGTTTAGTACAACCGCGCAAATTCCACCTCATAATATGTCTGAAGATACTCTTCGCCTGTCATCAGCCAATATTGGCGGTGTGCAAGCTTTCTAAAGAATAAGCTCAGCGATGGGAAAGCTGGGAAAATCGTACACGTATGCCGAAGAAGCAGCCGATAGTTCGTTCACTCCCGGAATTGGTTCATATAACATTTAACGTTCATTTTCAGCCACTTCCAAAATGCCAACAGCATTTTCTTTATCTTCACGTCACCCAGAGCCCCAGAAGAACACAAATGTTGGCCCAGGAACGTACAACGTCTCCCTGAGCAACCTTAACAAGTTCGGGGCGTGCATGGCTCAGGCTCCACGCACCATAACAACTCACCGCTCGAACACACCCGAAATAGTTGGACCGGGCAGCTACAGACCACAATCGCACGGACTAATCGACACCAAGCACGGATTCACGCTCTCATCACGCTATAGCACACACAAAGAAGTTGAATCACCGGGCGTTGGCGCGTACGACATACTTAAAGCAAACAAAACAGACTTCGGAAAGCAAACCATGCAAGGAAGGTACACAGGCTTCCAAAACATGTACATGCAAAGCTCCGTCGCACCAGGAGTTGGCTCGTACACCATCGGAAAGAAGGAAGAAAACAAAGGCTTCAGCTTCCCCAGATAAATAAAAACAGGAGTCGAAAGCACAAATCCAGGAGTCGGAGCATACAATATCAAAGTTCCTAGAAGCGGAGCTGGAGTCGGAACACTCGGAGGAAGATACAAAGGAAAACATTTCTGAAATGTGTGAGTTGAGAGTTTAATCATTTATTTATTTTTATTTATTCTAAAAATTATAACCAGAAATACATAAGGTAATTAATTGATTAAAGATTGAGATGTTCCAAAAGAGTGATATATTCAAAGATTATTGATGATATCTAAGATTCTAATTAATAATTATAACATATAGTACAACAAAATATAACCCGAATTAAATCAATTTCCACCTCCATTTATGCTCAGTTATTTGATAAGCGTGCAACAACACGTGACTTCGATGGCCGAGTTCAACTACTGCTACAACTTCATCTACGAAGATCCCATGGGGGCCGGACAAATTATCACCGGAGCCGTCACCTTCGACGACCCGCTGCCCAGGACCTTGTGCAACAAGACGACGAACTCCATCTTCCGGACCACCCACACGCCGGTCGTCCAGTTCCGGATCGACGCCGAGGTGGACCTCGCGAGCTCCAACTTCTCGCTCTTCTTCATGACCATGACCGACCTGGTGATCCAGGACTCGCGCGTGGAGCTCAAGCTCAAGAACGGCCAGCACAACGACGTCCGCGGCATCCTCAGCTGCAACACGGACTTCGACCTGGAGCTCTTCGCGGTCTCCGTCAAGATCCAGTACGATGCGCTCTCGGCGTTCTACGGCCTCACCTTCAAGATGAAGACCAAGCTGGTTCTGAACCAGACTAAGTTCGAGGTGGCCGGGACCCAGACCGACACCTTCTTCGGCCTCGCACACCAGCTCGCCGCCTGCCACATCGAGAACTCTTCGTTCGCCTTCCAAGCCACTTCTTTGAAGGGCTGGGCGCTGGTCGAAGTCCAGACGGAGGCCCTCTCGATCAAGAACATCAGCCTCTCCGGCGCCCTCTCTGGGAACGAGGTATACGGCCTCGTCTACGAAGCCCAGGCCGCCGTCTCCATCGATACGATCCTCTTCTCTCTGATCATGAATGGAGCTGCCAATGCATGCGCCTTCGTCTTCAAGGTGACCGGCGCCGGGTCCGTTTCCCAAAGCGGGATTTCCTTCTCCGGAATCTCGAACGACCCTCTCGCCCCCAGCGCGTTGGCTGTCGGCCTCACCTGCCCGTGTCCGTCAGGCGCCTGGCTGACGAAAGGCGTCTGCCACTGCACCGCCGACTCCGCGTTCGATTCTGTTTCGCAGACCTGCAAGTGCACGTCGGGCCTTCCTCTCACGGCCGGGCTCTGCAACTGCCCAGCGAACTCGGCTTTGGTGGGAGCCGCGTGCGTGTGCCAGCCGGCCAACACGGTCCTAGACAACGGCGTCTGCAAGTGCACGGTCATCGGCCAGGAGATAGTCGCCGGAGTGTGTCAGTGCACGACCTCCGGGGCCTTCGTCTCGGGCTGGGCGTGCACCTGCGGCGTGGACTCGCTTAACTCTTCGAACGCCTGCAGCTGCCCGACCGGCGCGATGTTGGTGTCCGGCACCTGCACCTGTTCCAACACAGACGCGTACGTTTCCGGCTCTTCCTGTGCATGCCCGACCCACGCCACTCTCATCGGAAGCGTTTGTACCTGTCCGTCCAACTCCGTCATCGTAAACCACGTCTGCACCTGCAACGTTATTTCCGGACAGTCCATGCAGTCTGGGTCGTGCCAGTGCACAAACGCGAACGCGTACGTTTCCGGTTCCGCTTGCGTCTGCCCCACGTACGCGCCGCTGGTGTCGACCACCTGCACCTGCCCGGCCAACTCGGCCATCGTCTCAAACGCCTGCAAGTGCAACTCAGATGCTTTCACATTGAGTATCTCCGGAAACACACTCGTTTGCTAGGTTTGTCCCGCCAACTCAGCTCCTGATGCTGGTTAAACGACCTGCGATTGTACTGGAAACGGCTTCTATTAACACCTGTACCGCTTGTGGAGCCAACTCAACTGTTTCGAGTAACGTCTGTGTTTGTGACTCTAACTCATATTAAACGAATAACGTTTCTGGGTCTCTTACCTGCTTCACCTGCCCAGTTGGATCTGTTTCAAACAATAACACCAAGACCTGCGATTGTACTGGGAACTTCTTCTACTCCTCTTCGAACAACACTTGTACCGCTTGTGGAGCCAACTCAACTGTTTCGAGTAACGTCTGTGTTTGTGACTCTAACTCTTACCAAACGAATAACGTTTCTGGGTCTCTTACCTGCTTCACCTGTCCAGTTGGATCTAATTCTAACAATAACACCAAGACCTGCGATTGTACTGGGAACTTCTTCTACTCTTCTTCGAACAACACCTGTACAGCTTGTGGAGCCAACTCAACTGTTTCGAGTAACGTCTGTGTTTGTGACGCTAACTCTTACCAAACGAATAACGTTTCTGGGTCTCTTACCTGCTTCACCTGTCCAGTTGGATCTAATTCTAACAATAACACCAAGACCTGCGATTGTTCTGGGAACTTCTTCTATTCTTCTTCGAACAACACCTGTACCGCTTGTGGTCCCAACTCAACTGTTTCGAGTAACGTCTGTGTTTGTGACGCTAACTCTTACCAAACGAATAACGTTTCTGGGTCTCTTACCTGCTTCACCTGTCCAGTTGGATCTAATTCTAACAATAACACCAAGACCTGCGATTGTTCTGGGAACTTCTTCTATTCTTCTTCGAACAACACCTGTACCGCTTGTGGTCCCAACTCAACTGTTTCGAGTAACGTCTGTGTTTGTGACTCTAACTCTTACCAAACGAATAACGTTTCTGGGTCTCTTACTTGCTTCACCTGTCCAGTTGGATCTAATTCTAACAATAACACCAAGACCTGCGATTGTACTGGGAACTTCTTCTACTCCTCTTCGAACAACACTTGTACAGCTTGTGGAGCCAACTCAACCGTTTCGAGTAACGTCTGTGTTTGTGACGCTAACTCATATTAAACGAATAACGTTTCGGGATCTCTTACCTGCTTCACCTGCCCAGTTGGATCTAATTCTAACAATAACACCAAGACCTGCGATTGTACTGGGAACTTCTTCTACTCTTCTTCGAACAACACCTGTACCGCTTGTGGAGCCAACTCAACTGTTTCGAGTAACGTCTGTGTTTGTGACTCTAACTCTTACCAAACGAATAACGTTTCTGGGTCTCTTACTTGCTTCACCTGTCCAGTTGGATCTAATTCTAACAATAACACCAAGACCTGCGATTGTACTGGGAACTTCTTCTACTCCTCTTCGAACAACACTTGTACAGCTTGTGGAGCCAACTCAACCGTTTCGAGTAACGTCTGTGTTTGTGACGCTAACTCATATTAAACGAATAACGTTTCGGGATCTCTTACCTGCTTCACCTGCCCAGTTGGATCTAATTCTAACAATAACACCAAGACCTGCGATTGTACTGGGAACTTCTTCTACTCCTCTTCGAACAACACTTGTACAGCTTGTGGAGCCAACTCAACCGTTTCGAGTAACGTCTGTGTTTGTGACGCTAACTCATATTAAACGAATAACGTTTCGGGATCTCTTACCTGCTTCACCTGCCCAGTTGGATCTAATTCTAACAATAACACCAAGACCTGCGATTGTACTGGGAACTTCTTCTACTCCTCTTCGAACAACACTTGTACAGCTTGTGGAGCCAACTCAACCGTTTCGAGTAACGTCTGTGTTTGTGACGCTAACTCATATTAAACGAATAACGTTTCGGGATCTCTTACCTGCTTCACCTGCCCAGTTGGATCTAATTCTAACAATAACACCAAGACCTGCGATTGTACTGGGAACTTCTTCTACTCTTCTTCGAACAACACCTGTACCGCTTGTGGAGCCAACTCAACTGTTTCGAGTAACGTCTGTGTTTGTGACGCTAACTCATATTAAACGAATAACGTTTCTGGGTCTCTTACCTGCTTCACCTGTCCAGTTGGATCTGTTTCAAACAATAACACCAAGACCTGCGATTGTTCTGGGAACTTCTTCTATTCTTCTTCGAACAACACCTGTACCGCTTGTGGTCCCAACTCAACTGTTTCGAGTAACGTCTGTGTTTGTGACTCTAACTCTTACCAAACGAATAACGTTTCTGGGTCTCTTACTTGCTTCACCTGTCCAGTTGGATCTAATTCTAACAATAACACCAAGACCTGCGATTGTACTGGGAACTTCTTCTACTCTTCTTCGAACAACACTTGTACCGCTTGTGGAGCCAACTCAACTGTTTCGAGTAACGTCTGTGTTTGTGACGCTAACTCATATTAAACGAATAACGTTTCTGGGTCTCTTACCTGCTTCACCTGCCCAGTTGGATCTGTTTCAAACAATAACACCAAGACCTGCGATTGTTCTGGGAACTTCTTCTATTCTTCTTCGAACAACACTTGTACCGCTTGTGGAGCCAACTCAACTGTTTCGAGTAACGTCTGTGTTTGTGACGCTAACTCATATTAAACGAATAACGTTTCTGGGTCTCTTACCTGCTTCACCTGTCCAGTTGGATCTAATTCTAACAATAACACCAAGACCTGCGATTGTTCTGGGAACAGCTTCTATTCCTCTTCGAACAACACCTGTACCGCTTGTGGTCCCAACTCAACTGTTTCGAGTAACGTCTGTGTTTGTGACGCTAACTCATACCAAACGAATAACGTTTCTGGGTCTCTTACCTGCTTCACCTGTCCAGTTGGATCTAATTCTAACAATAACACCAAGACCTGCGATTGTTCTGGAAACAGCTTCTACAAATCCTCGGACAATTCGTGCACTGCATGCCCAGCGAGTTCCGTGGTAACTTCGAACGTTTGCGTTTGTAACACCTACTTCCAGTACATCTCGGCTTCGAATACTTGCCAGGCCTGTCCTCTCAACAACTTTTACGTCCCAGGCAGCAATTCGTGTTCTCCTTGCCCAGCCAACTAGTTCTACAACATTTCCAGCAACGGATGCGTAGCTTGCCTGGCCAACTCTGCCGTGAGCGGAGTCGGGTGTTCTTGTAACTCGGATTCGTACCAGGTTTCGAAGGTGGACGGAGTCGCGACTTGCACCAAATGCCCTGCCGGTTCTGCTCCTGATGCCGGTTAAACGATTTGCAATTGTTCTGGAAACAGCTTTTATTCCGCTTCGAATAACACTTGCACAGCTTGCGGAGCCAACTCCACCGTTTTGAGTAACGTCTGTGTTTGTGACTCTAACTCGTACTAGACCAACAACGTTTCTGGTGTCCTCACCTGCTTCACGTGCCCTGTTAACTCGGTTTCCGACAACACTTCGAAAACATGCGTGTGTAACGGAAATTACTTCTACATTGCAGCGACTTATTCATGCACATATTGCGGTGATAACACAGTCGTTTCGAACAATTTGTGCGCCTGCAACGCCAACTCGTATCTGACCTTGAATACCTCTGGCGTCCTTACGTGCTTCCTGTGTCCCGCAAACTCAGTTCCAAACAGTCTCACATATACTTGTGTTTGCAACGGGATCAACTTCTACTCATCATCAAATAACACCTGCACGGCGTGCGGTGCTAACACGAACATCGCGGATAACTTGTGCGCATGCAACTCGGATTCGTATCTCACTTCAAACTCATCTGGAGTTTTAACTTGCATTTAATGTCCCGGTGGCGTTTCAGATATAAACGCGTATTAGACGTCTTGTGTTTGCAAAAATAATTTCTACTATAGTCCATCTGGAAATAATTGTACGGCTTGTCCAACGGGTTCGACTGTTGTGAATAACATTTGCTCTTGCAATTCCATGTCGTACACGGTCAGCGTTATTGGAAACGTGATGACCTGCTTTGCATGTCCAACTGGATCAACTCCAAATAACATAACAAAAAGCTGCGCTTGTAACACAAACTTATAGTTTTACTCGTCCGGAAATAACACGTGCACAAACTGCCCCGCGAATTCGGTTGCGATAAATAATATATGTACTTGCAATGTTATTAAGTATTAATACATGAATAACAACGTTTGTGTTTGTTATGATGCTGCGAATACACAAGTTATAAATAATGAATGTGTGTGTAAAGTGTAGTATCAATATATTCAAATGGCAATAGCGACTCCCGCTTGTTGGTGTCCATGGAATTGTTCGAACGTAGTAAGTAATGCATGCAATATTTACTGGAACGGATCGAATTACTTTATTTAGGCTGGTGGATATAACTCTTCAACTTCAATGTGTAAACCGTGTCCATCTGGGATGACTCCTACAGCCGACAAATCCAGCTGTGTTTGTAGTACAACGAACGCCTACTTTAACGCGGCAGCGAACTCTGGCGTAGGCGCTTGCTACTGTCCGTATGGTTCAACAAACTCTTCGAATAGTTGTAATTGTCCGGCTGGAACGTCAATTTAAAACATTTCGTCTGTTCCCACTTGCACGTGCGCAACGCAGTTCGCGTATTTGAGTTCAAACGCGTGCGTTTGCCCGACCGACTCGACGAATATCTCGAACGTGTGCACGTGTCCGTCTGGAATGACAATCGAGACCGCGACGCAGAAGTGCAAGTGCACGGCCCAGTTCACTCTTTCCAATGGAACTCTATTCCCGTTTTCGTTTTATGGTCAGATTACTAGCACGATCAAAGGGTGTTGTTCCAGCGACATCGACTACTCAAGTTAGTCCATCATTTACTACACCTGTCAAAATGGAGGAGCGTTATCGTACAGCAGTAATCGCCCGTACGTGTGTCTAAACTAAGCGTGCTAACCATACATCGCTACTGGATGCAAAGCAGGCGTTTGGGTGCCAGCTTACTCTCGCTGTGAATGCACTGACGTATTCAAACCCACAAACGATGTCCTTTATGGAACTCCGCTTTATGTTCAATAACTTAAGAAATGTTGTTCGGTTAGTGGTTCGTTGTCATCCATGAACACCAATTTTGATGGTTCAATAAGTTAAAATTTTGCATGTTCAAATACTTCCACATACAGTACTAACGGAAGAGGGTGGGTATGCAGTACAGATTCATACTATTGTTCACCAGTTGTTCGCTGAATGAATGAAGAAATTAATTATAAATTTTTCTAAATAATTAGAATTCAGGTTCATGGTGGTACTTTTAGAGGAGATGAAGTTGGAAAAGAATAACTATTTAGTACTGACCTGAAAATATTTTTCTCACTCATGTTCCAAATTTTTAATCCGAATATATTTATTATTTCTCAGTCTGCAGGGTGGTAATTTTATGCTTTTTGCCATTGGTCATATTGAGTTTGAGTGATTTTATTCCATCATTTGTATTATAAAGTCAAATGGTGATAAATTATTTTGGTAATTATTAATAGATTTTAATAAAAAATTAAGTATTTTAAAATATAATTAATATACTATTGCTCACGTCGAAATTACTAATTTTCAGTTCACTTCTACATGTTTGCAATTTCATTTTAGTTTCATGCGGAATTAATATTAGATCTATGTTATATTCTAGGTCGTACATTTAAAGTGATTTAAAATGCTATTCAATATGTTGTATAGACTTTAAACAAACGCATTCGCTAGATTTCGTACTGTATTTTGAATTATGATTCGTGGAGTGTTAATATTTTTATTTATATAAACACATATAAATTACTTTCGATTTTAAGATAAAATACCCCATTCCACAAATGATGAAAAAGTTGATGTCTTCAAACATAAAATACTTCGAATTCACCATGATTTGAACCTCTCAATAGTATATTTGTGCAAAAATAAATTAAAAATAGTGTATCTGTGTTGTTAATTACATATAGTTAATCATTTGTGATACTTCACATAATTATAATTAATGATGCACTATATTTTTCTATTTAATATCACATTGATGTATTTACTATAATTAATGATTCCACTCTTATAGTTGGACCGGGACAACTGGATATGTTAAATATTGTTACCTCTTTATAGCTAGATTATAGATATACGAACGATTTGGCTCAGCGTCTGACGTTAGAGCTGAAGAGGCATTGCTGGAATACAGGCTTTGTTTAGTGTGATCGATGATGGGTTATATAGGACCGCCGAGATTTTCATTTTTGCAAATATTGAATTGAATTTTTGTTTTTATAATATAGATTGTCCTAGCCGCACGTAACTTATATAAATTTATTTTTTAATTTATTTTCGTTGATATTTTATAGTACCAGTTCATATTGAGATATCCCAGTGCTGAGCTGGCATCATCAAGGATCGGTATGGCTAAGGGCATGCCATCAACGAGCCTTCAGGATTGGAAAGCGGCAACCGCTCCATTGCTTCCTTAGAAACGCAGATGGTACGACACAGGTGGGTTCCCGTATCGATCAAAAATATCGAAAACACTTAACAAACTGATGTGAATATTGAGCCTACTCAAGTTAATGAACCAATCCATCAAAGGCAACCATACTGAGAAACAAAAAACAGTTTCTAAAAAGAAAGCGAATCAGGTGAAACTGGTCCGCTAACGACTCAGTGAGGGCCCTGCTGGGTCTTTACTGAGTGGGCATAAATGACGGGTTGAGCCCGTTTTGAAAGTGGAAATACTGGTGTGCGAGAGCCCATGTTTTGCTTTCGAAAGTCTCAATGAAGTCTGTTTGTGCCGTCTCGAGGAAGTGAAATGAATATATATATATATATATATATATATATATATATATTGAATAATAATCGCTTCACTGCATTAACAAGTGATTATATTATGAAGGTGTAGATATGTTTATAGATGTGGGACAAAAATATATGATATATTAATATTATAATATTATACTAACGATTGTTTATTTCACACCTAAATGGGTGCTTGTTGGAGTTGTTTGATATCTTCGTGTCATAAAGTTATTATTGTTGTGCCAACCATCGAAGAAGATGAAAAAATTGGTAATTTGGTACAGAATATTGTTAAAACACAGAAAATTAACATGATCGACATAAAATAACTCTAAGAGATAACGTATGGCACTGAAGTTTGCCCATTAAATTTATGGAGAGTGAGATATTATGTTTTTAATGTTACATGTTATTAAACCCTAGAATATTGAACTAATCCGTATAGAATGATCTTATGAAAATCTTAAAATACCTTACAAAATTTCACTCCAAACCAGTCCAGTGTCACACGTTATTCTAAGAGTTATTATCTGAAAATTAAATATATAGTAAAAATCAATATATAGTAAAAGATGAATGGCTCAAAGAGATACTGGAAATACAAAAGCAAATAAACAATTCTGTGATTCATCAGAATGGGCTTGAATTTGAACTCGATTGTATGCGCGCGTGTATTAATGTGTTATCCATAGGAAAACATGATATTAAAGATGAAATACTTAATACGATTTAGGTATTATATATACCTATTTGCCGGCATACAGCTTTTATGTGTAAAATTTTATCATTGGTGATAGGAGAAACAGAATGCGAACGCGATTTTAGTTTTCTTAAATTATAAATGGGAAATAACAGACATAATTTATAACCTTTAACCTTGGAAAAAATATTATATGTA
Source organism: Hexamita inflata (assembly GCA_963988835.1). NCBI lineage: Eukaryota > Fornicata > Diplomonadida > Hexamitidae > Hexamita > Hexamita inflata. Next base: position 741,199 of record CAXDID010000279.1, on the reverse strand, counting down.
AAAATTCATGACAATAAAGATTATAGTATATTATAGTGCATAATTATAGCAAAATGATGAGTAAAATAGCTTATAAGATGATATTTTCCAAGAATTTGAATGATATATTCATAAATATTCACATTATTCTTGAAAATTCGCACAAATTCACCAAAACGTGCGAATCTCCTCGCACGCCCCGTGCGCGCACAAAACTCAAAAAGCGTGCGAACGTGCGAGATTTACCACGCTAGTAGAAGATGACTAATTTATTGGCATTGAATTTATCAGAAGTGCAAACTGATGTCAAAAATTTCAGTTTGCGTCTTTTGAAACTGTTGAATATTTCATAGCTGGACCGGGTTTTGAATTATGGACTATTTTAGTTAATTTTATAATATGTGTTTGCTTATTGTTTTCTCACTCGCTCATGTTCCAAGTCTTCAATTGTCGACGGTTACCCCGAGCCCGTCCGATCCAGCGTTGCCTTGGGCTTCGCCTTCTTGCCTTGCTCCCACACCCTCGAGGCCTGGCGGCGCTCGCGGTGCCCTTCTTCCGGTAGCTTGACGGTCTCTCTAACCTTACTTCGTCGCGATGGTGCCTTCATGCAGAGCATTAGTGATCAAGCTGGTGTAATGCAGCTTGGCTTCTTCGTTAGCGCGCGCCACTGCAAGGCAGCAGTGTTTGCTTAGGAAGGAGTCCGTGATCTCTGGCAGGAATGTTGTTAGCATGTTCATGGATTTCTCGTACACAGTGCCGTTGTAACGAAGAACGAGTGGAATCACCCGATTATCGCCATACGTGCCTCCGTATTTGAGAATCTTGCCCTTGAACGCGTTGCATATATTTGCTTCGACAGCGAACGTGACATCAAGGACATAGGTTGCGTTTTTGTATTGGAACTCTATATCAGGTTTCTCCAATTTGTCGGATGAGGGTAGGTTACCATGGGCTTTGTCGACCGGGCGAGGGTGACGATGATGGTCTATCTTGGTCAGGATACGGTTCACCATGTTGTCATGGCGCACTGTTCTGATTCCGGCGTTTCGGTTGCATCTGATTTCGTGTTGGGCGGTCATTTTCTGGTACTTCTTGTGGTTCGTGATCGGGGAGGCGTCCAAAACTTTTAGACATTTATCAATTTTTGCTGTCATCCGCTCTGCGAGAGAGACGGTTGAACTTTGGGAAAATGTTTGACCCAAGAAGGTGATTTCACCTCCATCCTGTGTTGAAGAGCATTTATTCAACGCTAGTTCGAGACCCAGCGGTTAAAGAAGTGCTGCGAGTTCCTAGAGCACCACGTCCTTGTCGACGTTCTGGTCGTGGCTTATTTGGATGTCATCAGCGAAAACGGTGAGTTGGTACCCTTTGGCTTCCATAGCAGCGATTACATCTGTTAACGTACCGGCAAAAGCCAGAGCGCTAGTGCTGTTTCCCGCGGGACAGCCAGACGTTATATTATCTGCGTATTTGCAGCTCCGCGTGTCTAAGTAGGTGCGGTAGTACTCAACAAAGAGTGAATTAACCCCGTTCAATTGTAAGGAGTGAATTAACGCGTTTTAATCAATAGCCTAGTACGCATTCGTACAATCGGCCAGAGTTAGCGTTTTTCCTTGAGCTTTGAAGGATTCGACCCTTGCGAGAGCGTGAGTAATACCCCCGCTCTTGAAACAGAATTGGTGATCGTGTATTTTGATCTGTTGCATCAACCTCGTTTTTAAACACGAAGAAAATACAGCTAGAATCATTGATTCGCAACTAACTGGCCTGAAGCCACCTGTCTTCTTAGGGATAAGAAGAGCTCTGAAGCGGAAAAGTTTCTTGCAGTCTTGCAGGTGACGGGGGTTGTTCAACAGCTGGTTAAAGAAAAATTCCAAGATTTTGAGAAAGGGCTCGTGTTGGTAAACTAAGTACTTCAGGTGTTACCCGTAATACCGTCTTCTCCTGGGCTCTTCGCTTTCTTGATGCGGAGGATGATCGTCTTTATTTCATCTTCGGTGATTGGATCCATCTGTCCTTACATCACGATGCCGGCTGGCAACGGAGGGAACTGAAGGTTCTTTGAGTCCGGATGCTTACGCTTAAATTCTTCCAGTGCTTCTTGTTCTGTGATGAGCACCCTTGGAACATTGTCGTAATGGTAATATTAGGTAATATTAGTGTTTTTATTATTATTATTATTTTCCACTTAAGGGTTCTTACTCCATTTACTATATTTATACGTTTTAAGTAATATAATGAAGAATGTTAAGTTAAGTATAGTATGCGAATACTAAAATGAATTAAATATTTTTACGGAAATAAAATACTAAAATTATTAATACATGTGAAAATGGAAAATATAAAATCATTCTATTGAAGGAAAGAAGTCCTATCACTAAATTATTAATCAATATAATTCATCTTATGTCACTAATATTGTATTGCTGCTTACACGTTATTAAATTTTTATCTTATCTCTAAATTATTAAATAATATGGTAGTCCATCAGTTTCTTCGCTAGAAGGAGTAGCTGTACTATATTAAACTTACGAATCCAATTCAGCTGTTGGAAAAGATTTTGGATACTGTCGTAATAAGTATGAACGGGTAAGAGCTGTGGAAGAAAACAAACTTTAACTGAATCATTCTTTTTGTATGTATTCATATTAGATTTTATCATCCAATATTATCTTCAAATAATAATTATATTAATTTTCAGACATTATAAAGCCACTTTGACACACCATTCCACCTCGCAAAATTAGTTAAAACTTGAAACAAATAATGAAACTATTTATGATTTATTTCCCCAAATTTGTACACAATAAACTCTGCAAATATAATTTAAAGCTAAATTATGCTAAAAGAAAGAAATATTTATTTTGAAACTGTTTTGAGCAGGTTTTGAAATACACGGAATTACTATGTTTACAGAGATTATTTCAGGTAAATTGGAGCAATTTAACTACGGTAATTGGTTTATGGATAAAATAATTATAATATATTTTATAGCTCCAAGATAAAGCCAACAATAATTTTCGTTTTTCATCAAACAATATTTTATAGTTTCATTTAACAATTGTTACTCTTGGAAGAATAGATGAAGATTAGGAAGTAGATGAAGAAATATTTTTAAATTCCCAAAAAATAACTTACAATCACAATAAATAATTTTCTGCATACTTAGATTAATGTATTCAGAATTAGTTAGTTATAATATAATTAACACAAGACACTCATATTCGTAGGAATTCGCGTTAAATTAAGCTTTTAATATTCATATTGTAAATAGAAATGATGTAAAAAGCTAAATAGTAAATAAATAATATATTTTAAAATGATAAATAAGCGTTAAATTTGCTAAACCACGTTATTAACATATAATCAGTTGTTTATATATTTTGTATAATTTTATAATTTTGAACATTTTTCATTAATTTTGCGAGGTGGAATGGTGTGTCAAAATGGCTTTATAGGACTTGGAAATAATTAAACTAATATTTATGAAATAATATTGCATGAAAATATCTAATATGAAAATGTACTAAAAGAATATTTCAGTTATTAGAATCTTCAAAATATTCGCGATTAGATTATTTTTTCACAGATTCCTGAAAACAATCTGGTGTATTACCTTGATGTTATCGAAACTGGGGTCAATTCTCTTTCCAAATATCCAAACATTATTTTAAGTGAAAACGAAATCTGGTTAGAAAAGATAAGTGAACTGAACTACTCCACTGGCAAAATTGATTCAAATATAACTCCGGACACACTAGATTACGTGTGCAAATTCATCCGAGAAAATCTGAATAACGATTGGTATCTTGTATTCGCTGGATAAATTAAAACTTTGTTTGACCACTAAAATCTTAATCTCGAACATATAATGAAACTGTTCAAATCAATTTCACAGTCGAAATCTGATAATGAACAAATCTAGCTACGTATTAGAGAGACAATACTAGAGATATTCATTTGCAATACGCAGCACGAACATGTACAATTCCAAAATATAGCTTAAACTAACATTAAATATCTCTAAACTAACGATAAGAAATAAAATATTAAAAGTATGCTCGAAAATTAACACAATATTAAAAAGTACAGATAGAAGAAATATATTGTTGAGTAAAGCTTTAGAGAAGACACCTAGTATTAATTTTTTGATTTTTCCCACTTTTTGAATGAAATATTTACGGTTTACAATTTACGTTCAGTTAGAGACATCACTTCTTCTTGCTCTTTTCGGAGCTTTCGACGTAGACGACCGGTTTTCTGAGGAGCATAATAACGACTTGGACTAAGCCGACGCAAACGACTGCGACGAGTAGTTTTTGGGTTTTGTCTTCTTGTTCTGCGAATTTTGCGCCGATGTAGTTCTTGAGCATTTCGATTTGTTTATCGTTGGTTTGAGCAGTAGCGGCTGGTGCAGCTGGTGCGGCAGTTTTTTGTTCTGGTTTTGCTTCTGTGTCGTTTATTCCGATGAGCATTTTCTTGTTGAAGGTTCTCATGGCTTGTAGTGTTTGTTTCGCGTAGTCTCCTTCTTCGAGCATTATTTTAAGGTATTTTTCTTCTTTTTCAACTTTTCCGTCGAAAAATACAAGGAAGGGTGCGTCCCCTTCTGGAACTTTGAATTGCTCAATGAATCTGTTCAAACTGTCTCCGTGTGGGGCACCTGCTAGTGTAAATTTGCTCATAACGGCCGTTTTCTCACTCGGATTAGTTATTGATTATTTCTCCAATTCTTTTATCTCATCGGCTATTTCTTAGTGGTAGTCTTTAGAGTAGCAAAGTACTAATAGTTGTTTGTTTGGTCTTGTAGTGAGTGATTTGTAGCCCTCGGTCAGCTCTGGGAGGAACCCGAACTGATTGTTCTCTATGAACTGCTTCATGGCCCCAGTGGTCATTAACGTGTGAACAACGCGAACGCCCTCTCTGACTGCTACCAACTGCTCAGTTGAACTGGAGACGAAGAAAATGGTCTTTGACCCTTTGAGGGCCGACAGGAACGTTTCGTACTTACCAGTTTGAGACGCGGGTGCATAAAGGATGAAATAAGTGGTCTTTTACTCTGCAGCGGCATTTATTATTGTTTGTTCCTCAGTGATTGGCTCGAACATGGGCTTGAGCATCACGTTCACCCACTTCTTCATCGCATCCGTCTCGCGCGCACCGTCGTATTCATAAGTGAGCTCCTTGGACACGAACTTGATCGCTGGGTACCCGCGCACGCCATAACGGCCGCAAGTTTTAGTTGACACCGTACAATCCACCTCCACCACAGGCACAGTCACCTACTCAGCCAAAGCCTCCCACTTCGGAGCAAGAGCCTTGCAATGGCCACACCACGGCGCATACATCTTCACCATGGTCAGACCGTTCTCGGACAAAAACGAATCAAAATCGTCGTCAGTCAACTAACGCACTGCATGCAAAACCACTGAAAACAGCATTTATAGGTGTGGAGTGGATAAATTCTTATAAATATATGTTACAAAATTTATTTTATAATTATGATAAATATGTTAAAACTTCAGAAAAATAAATCATTTTGCAGCGCATTGAGTACGAACAGTGCTTTATCGGTGATTGCTATTTGGAACTCTTATACTTTTAGGATCAATGCGTTGTTTATTACAGTGTTGAACTTTTTTAACTTCAATTTCATCGTTTTAAGATCTTTTTCAAACTCATTCATGCTCAGCTTCATTGTTGTGATGAATTTTAACCTGTTAGAAAATTTAATCATTTACTGTGTGGGTTCTCTCTATTAGTTAAGTTGGTAGTTCGTATTTTAATTATTGTGATAATACGTTTAGTTATTCAGATGAGTGTTTAAAACTTGTATCTACTGATAACTGATGTAATTATTGACTAGGCTCAGTTATAACAATTATGTTTTCTTTAAGATACTGAATATATCAATAATGCAGTTGTTGTGCAGAGATAGATTTTTGATGTTAATCAGCCATAATGCAAAATCTATATTAATAATCTTGTTAAAAGAAAGGTTCAAGGACACCAAATTTTGCAAAGACGCCAAAACACTCACATCAGTTAGTTAATTGTTACTCAAATTTAATGATGTTAGTTAAGACATTTTTTATATTCCGTTTATTGATTTTAGGGTACAGGAAGTAACAAATAATTAAACTGTTTTTTATGGTACGACATTAAATTAAATATTATGACACTCATTAATATAAACAGCGTCTAAATTGCAAATTAAATCAGTAAAACCGAAATTAGTTATTTAAATATCATTTTAAATTATCCCATTTTCATATTTTAACATATATTGTGTGTCGCTCTCTTGTTGTCTAGTTGTGTATGCTCCTATATATTTCTTGATATCATCTAAAGTTGGAAGTTTTTAAGTTAATTTCCAATTACTATATTCATTTTAACTCTATTCATTATCCTTATATAATTTCTATTTATACCAGTATTAAATTAAATTATTATCAGCATAAATTTGTTCTAATTTTCTTAATTTGATCAATGGATTTAATGATAAGATGTGATTGTTAGTAATAGAAAGATATTTTAAGTCTTATAAATTTTATAAAGTTGTAATATTGTATATATCGTTATTATCTAACGATAAATACTATAATTTTACAATATTCTTTAAAACATCTATATAACGTATTGAATTTGAAGATAAATTCAAAGTAGTAAGTAAGTTGCTTTGTTCTAATCCATTAATATTTACGATATTACAATTATTTACATATAAATTTGTGACTTCAGTGGAAGAATACTGGAAACTTACATTTGGACATTATTTAACTGTTAAACTCTATATTTTCAATATATCTATGAATTTTAATGCACTTAATTGATGGTCTTAAATAATATTTAACTTATTAATTGCTACTTATTAATTGCTACTTTAATTATTTATTTATTTATGATAAAACTTATTATAATAACAATAATTATTGTCAAAAACATATTATAGTAAATTTTTCTTTTCATTATTATTATTATTTTATTAATTTAACTATTCAAACGATGTTTGTATTTTATGATTGTATTTTTAAATCATATAAATAATATAGTAACTTAATATGTTTCGTTAAGTCATGTTGTTTATATTAAATACAGTATTTTTAGTTTTACATTATTATATTTTAGTTATCTAATCCGATACCCATGCTATTGAGAAATGTTTATGATACAAAACACTAAGATAATTACTAATTGCATTAAAATGTAAGCGAAGATCTTTTAAATTGGTCAATTCTTATATAACATCAATTTCTTAAATCTAATTATATGATATATTTAAGTACTCTAAATTTAGCAACTAATCAAGACAATTTATATCTTTTATTTAGTTCCTACTAATATTTAATTATTTTAGTTTTATGAGACTTCCAATATCTGATATATTAAGTATATTATTTCCACTAATATTCAACGATTCTAATTGTTTCAGTTAACCAATATTACCTGGTGTTTATAACAAATTTTAGCTTATATTGAAATCTATTAACAATTTTAGATATATATCATCAATTTATTAAATTCTATTACAAGAGACGTCAAGAATTTACAGTTTCTATAGTGAATTAAGCTGAGAAATTGAATTTATATTATTGTTCTTTAAATTAAGAATTTAAAGTTATGTCATGACTGTTATTTATGATACATTTTATAATTTGCATCGATTTATTACAATTTAAGTTAACTAAGTAGGGAATATTTCAAAATCTAAATTATAACATTCAAACATATACAAAGTTTTAATTTTTAAAACATCAACAAATTAAACAGAGTAAATACTATTGTCACAATTAATCTTTAATTCATTAGCATTTATTTAACAATATTTTTTCAATTGTTTTATAAGATAATCACTATATTTTTTATTTGTTTAATTTATAATCATCAGTGTATGAGCTTTTTCTTTTAACTAAGACGTTTCTAAATATTACTCATAATTTTCCAACTTCGCCTCTTACTATTTTTGTATCCACTAAATTACAAAATTTATGTGATGTGTTAACGGTTCAAAATTTTGAATGAAATTATTATATATATTTAAGTGTTTAATACTTTTAAGGACGATCAGTGGTTCTAAAAATAATACTCTATTGTTGGATATGTCTAAATATTCGAGCTTATTTAGATTTTGTAATGGATCTAAATTACAAACATAATTATCAGATATATCTAATTTTATAACGTTGTTAAGCACATCAATACCTTATAAACTTTACAAATAACAATTTTTTATTTGAATATAAGTTATGTTTAGAGGAATTTAGTCTATATCATTATAATATTAGTTAATTTTAATGAAAGCTACAAGTTAGCTATTTGAAAATTATTAGGATGATGAATAATTTTATTCTTGATATTCTTCAAATTCTTGATATTCTTCACATTCTTCAAATTCTTGAGAGAACATTCAATTGAATGTGAGCGGATTAATAATTATTTTATTTTTATAATATTTATTTAAACATTCATTTACCACATCATCTAACAGAATATTTATGTTTAAACAAACACAAGTATTCAACCTTTTTCTCTGATTTCACCTTTCATTTCTAAATGAAGACCAATAGGAACACATAAAATCATCCTTCCTCCAAAAATATATACAGTTAATCTTAAATATAGCTTTAAATAGCTTTAAATAAGTTGGCATTACAAATCTAATGTAAATCTAATAAAAGAATACACATACAGGCCAGGCGATACAACTATTAATGAATAGGTAATTTAAGTGTATAAAAATATTCATGTTTAATCAAGACCTACTTAATCAAAACGATATTTACTGGTTATTTACAGGTTACTTTGAAGTGACATTACTCTTGACAATAATATATAAACAACATCATTATTAACACTAAAAACTTTGTCTTAACCATTTAAACAGAAAAGCATAGTTTCAGAAACATATTCCCTCCGTAGATCCGGGTCAAAAATGTCGTATTAGTACATACCAACGTAGTAGGACTTACCCTTACTCAACTCAGCCGTACCACCAGCGGGCTTTGAATTTAAGAAAATTGAGAACATTTCTCTTTACTACAAATGTGACACAAATGTGATGATCAAAGAAAAATGGTGACCAGTATAAACGTAATTTATGGTGGAGATGACATTTTATAAAATAAATATTGCGAAGTTAATTATTAAAAATAAATTATTCAATTATTACAATATTTCAAATACACGTATATAATTTAATCATACAATACTAAACTTAATCATACAGTACTTCCCACCCCTATAACTATCTTACTCTAGCAGTACGCAATCATCACTCATAAACCACTTTAACCTTTCCACCAACACTAACAAATTTAACTCCGTCCCGTTTTTTACTGAATCTGGTTTATTTGTTAATTTTGATTTGGTTTTATTTCTTTTTGAGTTTGAGAACGCAGATTTCCCACGGAATCGCGTTCGCCGCGATTTTAACCGTTTTCTCCGTCACCGCCCTCCGCTTCGGCCCAGAAACTTCCTGAATCGGAACTCTCTCGTTTTTATCGTAAATTCTCTGGAGTGGGACGGGTCGTTATGGGGACGGCGGGATTGAGTTCGTTTAAAGAGGATTAATATCATTTGAAGGAGAGAATGATGTTTTGAGATTATTATTTGGAGGAGGAGAAGATGTTTGATCAGAATTAATTTGAGGATTCTTGTCAAGAGAATGAGGAGAAGAGGTCTTGTAGAGTTATGCGGACGATGTTGAGTTGTTATCAGATTTATATTTTTTGCGATCATTTTAGAGACTTGGGAGGTGAGAGAAATTGTTTGCTGATAAAGAAGAGAAATTCAGAGATTTACGGTTAAACTTAGAATCAGTTAGAACCTAGTTCTACTGAACAGTTGAATTTGAGCGCAAAACCGGAAGCTTGGAAATATACTTCTGATCGCCGTCCAAAAGCTACAGCAAAATATTGCGCGCCTCACTCGTTTGGAGTGAAAAATGCTGAAAGCTTGCATTTTCAAATAAATTTAACAAATTGTAATATTTTAAGTCAAAATTAACGCCTACAATGAATAATTATATATATATAATTGTTGCTGTTGAGTGAGTCATGTTATTATATATTGATTTAGATTATATATTGTGTACATAAAAATATATTGTATATATAATTACATTTATTATTGGAACACATTGCATATATTTGCTTCGGCAACGAACGTGATACCACAAACTTTTATATTTATTTTGGTTTTGGAATTCTATTTTGGTTTTCCAATTTGTTGAAGATTAACACGCTTTGTTGACTGAATGATAATGAATCTTGGACACTTTCACTATGTAGGCGTATAATTTATTATTTTAATTATGTGAGAGAAATAGTAAAAACAATTTTGAACAATTTTAATAGTTAAATTATTAAACTTTGACTTTGATTATCATATCATTCAAATCCTCTTGCTTTACAGGTCGAGTATCACACATGGAATTTTATATTAATATATTATCTTCAATTGGATATTCCGCTCCTATTATTCATGGACGAAGATATCATAAAGTAATTAGTAAAACTTATTGAATAGCTTAAGGACGGGTTGTGTAAATAATAAACAGATAGAGGATAATATTTGGACGCAATAGTCAAACTGGAAAAACTGCAGTTAAATTGTGTAGAACTTGAAAAATTCGAAAATCCTTCTGATCTTCTTATTCAAGTTATGAAAATAGCTGCTGATGAAATGGAGGGGTTGGAGCTATGGAAGAAAGTAAAAGTTTTGTCTGTAGCATATTAGCTAATTCTAGTTGCTTACGCATTCAACAAAAATAAGATTACTTTAACCGGAGACTCTAAAAAACGTATGGATGTATACATTTAGAAGATGCGTGGCCAAATAAAGTCCTCCAAAAATTCAGAAAACAGACTCGTCTTCTACTTAAACGTAATCGAAACTGGAATGAGTGCTCTTGAGAAAGATGACGGCACACTTCGTTCTTCTGTGTTCGAATGTATTAAGTCCATACTGAAATTAACATGTGCAGCCGTTTAAGGCAACTTCGACGATGTAATCAAGAATTCATTATCTTTAATGAAATAATTGAAAGAAGGTGTGGACTCCAAAAGTAAGTTTAGCTGGTTCCAACAGATATTAATATTAAATATTTCAGTTGGACGAATAGACAAAAATATAAGTTAGAAAGTCTTGGACTACGTCACCCAGTTCATAAAGGACAACATCAACTCAGATTGGCATTTAGCCTACGCGGGACTTGATATCGTTCAAAAAATATTTGAAAATTTAGGAACAATACAATAACATTTAAATCTGCTTGATATTTCTTATATTTTAGAGCTACTTGGAACTGTTTAGAAAATGAAGACTACCAATAATCCTGATATGTGGCATATTCGCGAAAAAATAGCTGAAATTTGCATTCTGAACTGTAATCACGTTCATATCCAAATATAAAAAGAATTGTCGGACCTAATATAACTAATGCGACCAGAAGAAACTAATAATAAAGTTAGGTAAACTCTGGAAAATGAACTTATAACAGAGTAAGTAAAATAATGTTTTTTAAACAAATGGAACGAAGTTTAAAATAATGAAATAACGAAATTTTAGATAATACTGTGGTCGCCAAGCCAACTTTGATTTCAAAAAATACTAACTATTTCAAAACTATAATTGAATATGTTATAATTAGCATAAATACAGTGATTTAATTTTCAAGCGCAATTATTACATAAACATTTGTTAAAATCAAAGTTGGCTCGGACACCACAGTATCAGAGTAGTTAAAGTAAATTAAATAATAAATCAACTAAAATGATAATAATTTAACAAAAATCGTTTCGGATTTTAATGAAATTTAAACTTAGCATAATATATTGTTAATGTAATTTTAACTGTAATTTCACTAAAATAACTAATTATTATATGACTAAACGTAGAAGACATCATTAACATTCGCAAAAATTGAATTATCTTCATAAATTTATGAAAACTATAATAAATTAAAATATATTTAAGATAAAGTTGATTATGGAAATTTAATCAATATTAATAATTTTGAGTAAATCAATAATTCAATAAACGAATTAACAAAACATTTAAACTAATTGGATGAATAGCAACAAGGCAGCGTAAAGCAAACTCACGAGCAACTCAATGAAGTTCAAGGCGGTGTAAAGCAAACTCACGAGCAACTCAATGAAGTTCAAGGCGGTGTAAAGCAAACTCACGAGCAACTCAATGAAGTTCAAGGCAGCGTAAAGAGAATAGTAAATTATATTTAATCTTAAGATTTACAAACTATAGAATAAAAAGTATTTAAAGTCTAATAAGAGTAATGTGATTGTAATTAAAGGGTAGAATTACTTAATTCATACGTAGATTTGAAAGCAGATTTATTCAGTTTCTCAAATCTTAACGGTGTTTAAACTCTAAATATAAGCTAGAATTTATCTTCGTTCGAAATAGCAAAATAATTTATTGAAGATTAGAACTAGAAAGTTCTTTTAATAACTGGCGATATTGGAACTGGTAAAACATTATTTTCGTATTACTTAACAAGCTAATTATTGTAGAATAAATAATAAGATCAGAAATCCGTTCTTCCAATTTATATCTATCTTCCAGAACTGTCTAATCAAAACTAAATATTTGATAGTTCTAATAAATTATATTTTGAAACTTAATATAAGGAACTAAAAATCACTGATATTGAATATTATTTATGTAATTCAAAAAACTATATTCTAATATTGGATGGTTTTTATGAAACACGATGTATTGATAAGTGGAAAAATATGTATAATTAATTGTAGAATAAAGTTATTGTTACGTGCCGTAGTTAATACACAAATCAGTTTAAACAGTACAAGACTGTTTTTTGTGATAATAAACACAAACTATGCGAGATGAATATATTACCATTTGACGAGACTCAAATTTCAAAATATTTATAGTTAAATACAAAAAAATTTGATTCATAACAATATTATTTTATGAACAACGCAATCAAAGATATAAATTCTCTTATTAAAACTCCGTTAATTTTATCATAATTTGTAAAGTCTATTCCCGAACTAGTGCAAAACAATCACAGTATTTATTCAAAATAATAAACAAGATAAATAAATAAGTTTAAGATTTTAGAACATATTATTCTTCAATGGTTTAATCGCGAAGAGTACAAACTTGTAAAATACGGAGGATGGCACGAAAATTAGTTCGAATCTTTTTCATGTATGTTCGCTCTAGACTTGCACAATAAATAATTATTAAAATATGATATTAAATTAGATAAATTTAAATACTTAACCTCATAGTATAACGCAAAAAATACAAAAAATAGTATATTAATTATGAGTAGAATGTGTGCTCCTATTACATTAAATAATGATGAGTATTGTTTTATATGCAAAGAAATAAGAGATTATTTCATTTATCTTGGACTTATTAAAAATTTGTTGAAAGAACATAATAAGTACAATAAAGAAAAACAAGTTTATTTTGAGTAATAAAATGTTGAATATCAAAAATTGTAATTTAATTTCAATAATTTTACGTTTAATCAGATACTTATTCAAGATAAAGATGTTTTAAACTATTTTGTAGCAAAAACTTTAATTGAAAAATAATTTGAAACTATGTTACACAATATTATTAAATAATCAAAATATTCTAATAACATAAACATTGCATCTGCAAATTCTATGACAATATTGAATCAAGCTAATATAGTGTTTATTGATGAAGATTTTTCCAATATTAAAATTCCTGGAGCAAATATTAAAAGCGGATAATTTTTTAACTGCAGCTTTAAAGGTGCTGATCTAAAAGGATGTAAACTACAGTTCGCATATCTTAGAAATTGTAATTTTAGTAATGCTAATTTGAAAAATGTAGATTTTGGACAATATCCAGATTTAATAGGGCATAGTGACTAAGTTAATGCACTCACGGGGGATATAAATACTATATATTCAGCTTCGTCTGACAACACTGTAAAATAGTGGCATTTAAGCTCTGGTAAATGCATCAAAACTATTAAGTTTAAGCACAAATAGATAAATATATTCGCATTTTCTTCTGACAGGTTATAATTTTGCACTGGGTCAAAAGACGGAACTATAAAATTGTGGGAAACAAACTCTTCAAAATGTAAATATACATATAATGATCAAATTATTGTTGAAAATTAACAATTACGATAATAAATATTAGTTAGTCGTATGAGTAGTTTAAATGTAATATAATTTTCATAGACTTCGCTTTCACACGACAACTTTATATGTACTGGAGCAGAAGATGGCACTATAAATATATTTAAAGTTCTTGATAATAGAATGTAATGTATTTTATGTATTTAAGGATATTTCAATAATAATTAATCAATATGGCCAAATAATAATGTTGAAAAGTATACCGAAAATATAGATGGACATAAATCAAGTATTACATCTTTATGTTTTTCTAGTAATAATCAATATGTCTGCTCCGGTTCTAAAGATTAATCCATAAAATTATGGTCGCTTTAAACAGAGAATTTTGGATATATATGCCCTTTTGAATAACATCAAGATTAAGTTTCAGCTCTTTGTTTTTCCTTATATGATAAATACATTATTTCAGGATCATGGGACAAAACTATAAAAGTCTGGAATCTAGCTCTTAAAAAGTGTGTTTTAACGTTGAAAGGTCATGTTGATATAATAACATCAATATGTGTTTCAGATGACGGATAATATATATATTCTGGATCAAATGATAATACAATAAAAGTGTGGTAATTATAGCTAAATCAAAAAAATGATGAATATGTTGGCGGACAATGCATAAATACACTGATAGGGCATAAAAATTAAATTACATCTCTATTTCTCTAGAAAGATATTCTCATGAGTGGATCAAAAGATAATTTAATTAAAATATGGAAAACTTGTCCAGATATACAAAATAATGAAAATCATATGAACAAAATAAACCATTTGATTTTTTCACACGGTGGATAATATTTATGTTCTGCATCAATAGATGGAGTCATAAAACTATGGGAAACATAAAATGGAAATAGTATTCTATCAATTTGCGCACATTCTTGTACTATTACTGCGATATGCTTTTCTTTCAATGACAAATATATATGTTCTGGGTCTGAAGATGGATATGTTAAAGTTTGGGATCTTGATACCGGATAATGTATTAAAACACTAATACACTTGAATAAAATAAGCGCAGTAAGTTTCTCTTAAGACAACGAATATGTATGTTCTGGGTGTATGTAAACAATATATTTGTAATAAGTAACTGGTACTTACAAAGAAACTTTCAAAACACAAAACAATATCAGTTAATTATTTTTCAATTCAGAAGAAAATAATATATATGTACTTGTAGAAATTGAAAACAAATGCAGTGTGGTAAAACTTGATGTTCGATCAAAACAATTTTAATAACACTAAATAACAAATACTAATATAGATTATATATGTTTGTTATATGATAATAATATTTTGTGTTACACTTCAAAAGAAAAAAAGTAAAATATATTATATTTCCAAAAAGTTAACACAAATATTAAATGTATATTAAATAATCACTAAATTTCACAAATTAATTTAACAACTGATTAGGAAAATATCTGTGTTACATATTAGAATGGTGATATTTAAATATTCTCAAATGAAGGAAAATGCATACAATCATTTAAAACTATATCAAATGTTAATTCAATTTTTTATTCAGAATAAAAGAAATATATTGCTTCATGTGAGTTTAATGTGGTGTATTTATTGAACGAAAAACAAAAATTAATATGGAAATCGAACAATAATATGCTCGATTTAAGAAAAGATAAGTGAATTTACACAACCTTTTATTTAATAATTTAAATCACTTCCACAAGACAACACTAACAGACCAAAATAGTTATTTATTATCACGAATCGTAAACTTGTTTTACCTTACTCTGTATATTGCCTTTTATAAAGCCTATTTTTTGTTCATTTATTTTCAGAGTGAAAAATGAAGTGTCTCAATTAATTCAATATTCCAGTTATTGATATATTATATAACAATTACGTGCAATTATACATCACATTGACTTATACAAACATCTAATTATTAATCATTACTTATTAAATATATTAGTTCTAATGTGTCGTTATGGCTTAATAGTTAGTGCGTTGGTGGTTCTCCTGTGCTCGGGGGTTCAATTCCTAGAGGGTTTATATTTTACTATATTTGTATATAATTATTCTATCCAGCTGCTTTGGGCGTAGCTTATTCTGAATTATGTAGAACATTATTCTTATGTTCTTTAGAAAAGTTAATTTTGTTTCTTTATTTAATATTAATCATTTTATTACTCACTTTCCCTTGCAACTGAGCGCGACGACCGTTTTGTTAATTTCTTTTACGACTTGAAACAGTTTTTCCATTTCTTTCTGCATTTATTTCACGTTCAGATTCAGTGCGATTTAGTTTTAATTTTGGTGCTCCTGTTTTTCCTCAATCAGTTTTATTCTCTCTTTCAAGTTCGAGGTTTCAGTTAGCACCACTTCACGCGATTTCTGAATAAAAGTGTTCAACTCAGACTTGAACCCAGGACCCTGGACGAAGGACTGCGTGTATAGAGTCGGCATGGTGTAATTTTGAGTTTAGTTTTAATTTAAAGTTTGATTAGAGCGGAGATTCGTTTAGCGGAGGTCTGACTAGTTTTGAATGTTAGGTTGAGGGTTGAGCGATTGAGGATTCATGGACTGACGAGTTGTTTTTACTGGAACAAATTCGGGATTCAGAGCCTGTGTGCGCGTTTGATTCATTGGCTGATTTTACTATTAAATATCCTAGTCATCGTCCTCAACAAGGCCGAGCGCTTGCTTCTCAAGCTGCTCCTCGTAGAACTCCTCGTCCTCGCCGTCTTCAACATACCGCGCCTGGAATATAACACGCTCCTAGAAGCTAAAAGCAGGCCACCAGAAGGTTATGTGCGCAGGAGCTCGAGCTGCGTCATACACCAGCTCCTTCAGCTGAAACTCTCTGAACATAACTGCCTTGAACTCGTCAAAGGACTCCAACAGCACCTAGTGCAAAAATAAACACGCACAAATCAGAGAATAAGTCAAAGTTAAATCCAACTTGAAAGACTTGTACTACAGAAGCTCGAACTCAACCTTGGTGTGAAAACAAATGCGACGGATCTAACGCTTCTCTAAATAAATATCAAGTAGCTTTGCAAACTTTTGCAATGAACCTGGTAAGAAAAAGTGTAGCACGGCATTTACTGCTGCCTGAACATGCTACTCTTTGGATAAATAAGTGTGCTTTTGCATAGACTGGGCTAAATTCGGTGAAACTATCGTACTTGGTGCTATTATATGAGCAATTTCGAATATAAACTCAGAATTTAACAAATCTGATGTAACTGCAGCTAAATCAACTAAATACGAGTAAATGCGCCGCTTGTCAACTTTTGAACATTATGTAGCGGTCATTAATTAGAACATTTATTCCATTAATTTAGACACTTTAGGGAAATGAGATGATGTGCCCTAATATTATTAAAAGTCATCCATTGGAGTGAAACAATATTATATACTATGTTATTAATTATATAATATAATATTATTTCACTCCAAAATGATAATTATGATAAAAATTGAATAAAATATAGTAAACATTATTTAGCGTGTGTATTACACTGTATTAATATTAATAATATCATAAATTTACATTTATAACTTTAATAGTATCGATATTAATTAAAAATTATCTTAAATATCATCATATTACACTATAAAATAATTTAAAACTTGATTGATCAAATTATATGCTAAAATTAATGCTAAAATTTAGGACTCTAGAGTTTACTCCATGAGTATCAGAAATATTTATTTGTATTTGATTTTAAGCGATTATTAATGTATTGTGGAGCGGGAAACATATATAAATGTAAGTAATTTGCTAAAGTGTAAATATAATTATACATTACTGGATAAAATAATTTAATACTATTTTGAAAAATGATCTATTTCACAAGAATTTATACGGATAAATACTATTTTATATGGTATGTCTGCGTATTATTCCGTGTGATTTTCATACGGAAAAACGATTTCCCGTATATGCCGTATAAATAACAACCCTATTAGTAACGCAAACAAAGTAAATGCGACTCAAGGAGTAATATACTTGTGGCGGGAATGTTTAAAAGTAATTTTCTTTTTTCTATATTATCATAATATATTAAAATACTTGTCTAAATTTTTATCATTAAAAAATTGAGTTGGAGATGATACCGAAGAAATATTAAATTTCCAATAAAATAAGTTAATGCTGGAGAAATACCATAGGCGGTTACTGTGATGGAAAAAGTATGTTGTCATTTTGCTTTGTTGTTCAAATATAATTTGTGGTATCTGAATGAAATGGTAAAATACTCTTATTGTACTTTTATTTGGTAAAATATTATTATTTGGTAAAATACTTTTATTGTACTCTAATTTCAAGGAATTCGTGGGGAACTTTCGTGGGGAGAGAACGGATATTTCAGGATTATTCGCGGAGTGATTGAATGCGGAATTGAGGATGATTGCTTCTTAACTATCGTTTGAAAATTAATTTATGATAAATTTAAAATTATTTAAGAATGATTTAGAATATTTGTTTGAGTATACTAAAAGAGTATACATGTTAGTAAAAGAGTATATATGTTGGAATATAGCCTTATAAACAAGCTCTAAAAATGTACATTCTACATAAAGTCAAAATTTGATTCAAAATTTGAATATTGTAAAAGTGAATTAAAAAAGTAATTAAGGTATAGTGTTCTTTCAATAATAGTAATATCAATTTGATTATAAACATAATAAATAAATTATCTCAATTATAAATATACACTTATATAAAATAACTTATTAGATAGGTTAAATAACATTAAATAATGAATTTAGTAAAAGTTTGTATTCAAGCGGTTTATCAATCTTAAAGTTTAAGAACAGTTTATAAAAACTTCATTATTTTTTATGTATATATGCGAAACGGAAATATATCCACCTCCAAATGAAAGCGCACAAGTTTGAGCTTGCAGTTGCACGAGTTATTCGCAACATAACTGGTTAATGTGTCTCAACACCATAAGAGATTTTCAATGCATTTACAGCTATACCATGCAGAAAAAATATATGGATGCTGGTGAGCGATTACTATGGTTGTATTCCACAAGAAGCTCATGATTTCTACCACAACATGTGGTCCAAGCAGTTCAGTGATAGTTTTACAGAGTTCAAATAAGAACTTCACTTGCTTGTGGAGTAGCAGATAGCAGCTCAAGACCTAACTTCATCAATTACCAAGCAGGTAATCAGAATGTTTTTAGAAGCACATCCAGATAAGCATTTCCACAAACTTAGTCTTAACTAGTACGTGCACCACTACATAGCACGGTTGCAAAAGCAGCCTAAGACGAATAAAAGTGAGTGTAGTTAAAGAACCGAATCTTTAAACAGCGAGGTGACCGTTTCTGATATCCAAGCATTGCTAAAATATATTCAGGTCATGTGAGTTTCAAAAATAATAACTTATTAAATGTTTTATTAATTATTAATTATTCTTCGATTAATGATACTTTGATATTTATTGAATGGGAGTGATTGCCAGATAGTATAGTTAGTCTCACTATACAAATAACAAAAATAAAATAACCTCGATGTCAGGAATTTATTTCAAAAGAATTTAATTGATTTCAATTTATTTCTTTATTTTTGTCTTTACATGTGATTTTGATCGAATTTCTCTCTCATTATTCATACGTTTCCACTCCTCAATAAATAACAATGCCGAAGTCTTACATGCAGTTAGTGCACGAGTGGTCCTTGCGCAACATGGATCCGAATATGGTCGTTAATCCGGCGAGTTACGACCCTGAGAAGCTTGAGTGGCTTCGTAACGCCTGGGACAATCTTTACATAGATGGTGCGACTTTGATGAAGAACTGCCTTGGTGCTCTTTCTGATCCGTTAACTACTGTTGAGGAGCAAACGCTTATTTGTGAGGAGCTCTCAGATTTGCTCGAGAACATCGACAACGCGACCGTTTTCGGTTTGATAAACGGGTGGGCCTAACTTAACAATTTGTTCAACATGAATAAATAAATTGAGTTGAACTAAAACATTTTGAAGTGTGTGCAAAACGGAGTGCACAGCTGCGACAAAGTGCAAAAGGACGTTTTGCCCGTGTGGAGTGGAACTTTGAAGCAAATTCTTTCCACTCTAAATAAAGATTACTAAAGATAACTGCTCGGGATTTTGTCCTCGTTCTACTAAAATAAGGAAATGGCGCTTGTTATTCACAAATAACTAGAAAACGACTTCGTGAAAATTTACAAATAAAAAGGATTCGCAGACTCAGAACGGTTCAAGCACTTAATGAACGTATTCCAAAGCGCGGCCGAAGAAGAAACTGAATACAATGAATTTGTTAAAAAACTAGCAACGGAGTGAAAAAGAATTATTTAAATAAATATGTAGTTTGTATTTTATGTATAGAAAATAGTATATCAAGAAAGCTGTATTATAATCTTATGGAATAAATGTTCTATTAATATTTAAAGTGTTATATTATTAACAATAATATTTGATACAATCAAAAGATCAACTAGTTGATAAATAAGAAGAACATTTGAAAATAAATGCATATAATATGAAAAGAGTAATGAATACTTTATTTAAACATCCCCTCACTACACCGTATCGCCAACAATATAACCGAGTTAGTTAGCCATTTCAAGCAAAAGAGCCTTGCCGGTAGGTGACAGCATTTTCTCAAATTCTTCCAATTAATCTTTCAATTCTGCAGTTACGGTCTAAAGCTCCATCTAATAGTCTTTATAATTAGTGGGTCCGAACGAATTAAACATTATCGCCATCATCATTAAATAATTTGGTTGTTGCTTCCAGAAAGTTATGTGTTGCGCAATTACTGCTCCTATAGCGAAAAATCCAGATACGCTTACAAACTTTTAAAGCTACTCTTAAAAGTTCTCCATCAGTACTTCTTGATCTACTATTGCTAATTAAGTAACAAACATAGCAATTATAATACAGACAATGTTATCTGATTTTTCTTCAAGCAAAATGGATCTTTAATCTTTAAGAACTTGATATATATCGCTAGATTACAGTTGTTTACAACACGCGATGGCATGAGTGAGATAAAGTATTTCTCCTCTATATAAAACTTGTTTTTAAATTCGACCAAGTATCTATTATGCAAACTCAAATAAAACTTCGACTCTAAGTTATTCTGGTAAATATTTAGCACATGCCAATATCATATAGAATTACAACGGAGGCATTTCGTTTTGTTTAGAAAATTCTACAATTAATGTTATAATACCTTGTTATACTTCCGCAGGACAAATGCCTAAGATTGTTTCGACAATTAATCCTATGGTTTCTCCCAATCTGCAAACTTCATTTCTTTCATAATCAACTGGCATTTAATCAGAGTCTTGTGGATCCATTCCTTCATTTCTATTTAAATAAGTTTAGAATTGAACATTGTTACCTTTAACAGCTTGGAATATGGTTTAAATTACAATATCAACAACAGTTTGATTTAAACATTGTTTCTAATTAACAATTTTTATCAATTCTGGATAATTTTATAACATTTTTTGAGCTGTATTTGCACAATTTTCCTTTGAAACATACTCAGAATATTTTTTAAGAACCTGCATTACAGCCTCGAAACACTGTTATCCTTCAAAACACTTAGGATACATACAAATAGCTTTTGCTTAATCTGCAAATGTAAAACTACTCATATACTGTTGTTCCTTGTCCAGGGCTTCAAAAAGAACATGTGCATAAGGACTCATTTACTCTGGTAAGAATTCGAATAGGACAGAAAGAGAATCATAGATCAATTCAAGCTACTTTTTAAGATGAGTTTTGTAGTCCATTTCAACTTTATTTTCTAGTAATCCAGGTTCAATATGTTTGGGTTGAACTATAATTTCAACGAAACGATTTGATATATGCATAGTGTAGTCCGCAAATTAAGCTGGAAATGCTTTAAGTACATTTTGGACAAAATCAATCAAACAGTCCATTAAGGCGTGTATTTCGTCTGTTGAATCAGATTTAAATAAAGTCATAACGATTTATACTATTTAAGGTACTTATGCTTGAATATTATCATATTTAGCATAAACTACAATTGCTCTTGATACAAAATCTGTAAGTTTTACATAATATTTAATATCAGATTGTGCTAATTTAGGATCAATAAATTATGATAAGTAAATGTACTGATCAAATTACGCTTAAATCGCACCACTGTACGCTTAAATTAATGATGGGTTATTAAGACGTAATGCTGTTGTCATCAACTATAAAGTCAAACCTTATAGAGTTTTGGAATTCTTTTGCAAAAGAGATGGAATTTAAGCCAATATAGTCAACATAGCTTCATTTTTATGTAAAACACGAAGAACTGGTATTACTTATTTATCAGTGATGGAATTATAGAAGACTGTGTTGATAACTTCAAGCACCTTACAGATTGCTTGATCGCAAAGCTGAGGCAAAGCTTCAAGAAACAGTTCGCCTAAATTTGTTATTAGATGGACCAGATTTTCTTTATAGCTGCTTTATGCTGCTATATGTAAAATATCACAAATTTTATATTAAATTAGCGCATTAAACTTACCAATTTCTTTAACAAGATCTTTTGTTTATTATTAAAATAATTATGCATCTGATGCGATAAACTCCTCGGCTCCTAAAAATGCTTACATAATATATAAGCTAGCATAAGTATGTTACCAAGAACCTTATGAAGTCTAAAACTAATTAAAGGCGTCCATCATTTAGTTCCAATGCTTTTTAGCAACTCTTTTCATGCATTCCAATACTAATACCTCATTTGAGTTTAAATCGAAACCGTCTGAAGGATCGTCAAGTTATGAGAAGGAAAACACAAAATCGTCATTTTAATCAAGAAGCAGTTAGAAGATATATTTTAAGATAATGTCTTATATCTTTAATTCTTCATCATCGGTATATTCAACATATGGAGAATATGGATCTACAATGTTTGCAAAGAGATTAATAGCAGTGTTAAATAATATGGGTGAGTTTTGCATAAACATATACTCTGTAAGATTTAATATAGCTTCCATATGATCGATCAATACATCCATATTGTCTTCAGAAATTTGGTAAATATTTTCACATACTTTAAGCAACTCTTTTGGATCTTGAGTTTATTATGCCATACTAAAAAGAACATGTAAAAATTCGTTTTGTTGTTAAATTGGAATACCATTGAAAAAGCTGCTACCAATTAAAAGGTTAGAGATAGCTTTTGCTCCAAATAATTTAGTGTTGGGGTTGTTAAGAATCTTTGAAATCGAAGTTAATATCTGCTCATATCCTACTTGCATGAGTGCATTTAAGTTATTTTATGTCATTTCTGCTATAATTTCGGCAGCACATTTTTCAATCACTAAAACATTTGAGGACAAGGCTTGTTCGATAAAACTAAAGACAATAGGGCAATTTGTTTTAGCCTCCGCATTCTTAATAACCATCAAAGCGATACAATCTGCAAGGATTTTTCCCATAGAGAAGTCCTAGCAACAACTAAGCATTTCTAACGTATTTTGCAATAGTTCTAACCGTGCTTGTTCGCTGGCAAGAATATAGCACGTTTCCTTACCCATTTTTGACATTTATTTTCTCAATACGACTGCAGTAGGTCCACATAGCTAAGGATCTTTAATTGATTGCTTGCAATATTCAATGAATTAATCAGGTTGGCATTCCATAAAATTGATAAAAAGCATCATATTTTGTTCTGTTTCGTAATTTTGGGTCTGCATCAATGAGCAAAATAGATTGTGAAATTGTTGATAGGAAGTTATACTCATAAATTAAAGGGAGTGGTGATTTATATGATAGTGTTATAATTTATCATGATGATTACAACAATGTGTAAATACTTTTAAATATTGGCTTATCTTATATCATTGTAATAAATACCAATCGCGTGCTCTATTTCATGTATTCTCCGTTCTACCAAGTATTTTAAGTAATAAAATGACAGAAAATGATTCTTTATTTAATTCTAATCACTTTCTAATCTTTTATAAACTTCACCAAAATTACAACAAAGAAATCCAACAATCATTTCAGTTTTCTACGTATGGATTTATGGATTATCTTGATTTTTGAGACGAAGGTGAAGAATGAATTAAATGAGCCTTTGTATTGTTGATAAAGTGTTCACATTTATCATCCAACCATTTTATCCATCAATTATTATTCAATATTCTATTCACTTTCCCAGCTAAATTATCGTTTGCAGTATGTGCTTGTACCGGCTTGGGTTCAGCTTGAGCACTTTCTGCAAATGGGTCACCTCGAAGTCCTCCTTATAGTCGTTCTCGTGTTTCTCCAGAACTGCTTTGAGTGGTTCTTTCTGTGGTTCCGTTTTCTCCTCCGTTTATTCTTAAACTGCTTCAATAATTGGCCACTCGGGTAAATCTTCAGTTTAAATTTGAGCGTTTTGTTTCGGTTTGTCCTCCAAATAGTCGTCAATTTTCTTCCCCATTTCGCTCGGCCTGGATATTTTGGGCTGGTAGTCCTGAAAATCCACCTTGTGCTTGTGCAAGTGATGGGCCAAATTGTAGTCCAAAACGGACTTCAAAGGCGCATTGTTGTACACCTGGTACATACGCGCGAAAAAATCAGTCTGAGGCTCTGCTGAAGTTGGATTTGACAGTAACGCAATCTTACGCAGCAACTGATCCTGCATTAAATTGGAGCGGAAAATACACGCATGCAGCAGAATTCTAATAAATCAAATGAACTCCACAGCAAATCAATGAGCATAAACAAATTCATGGACAAGCTATTCGAAACACTATTCAAGTCTGACTGCGTCAATAAAAACTTAACAATAGCCCGACTACTTCGCACTGACGTATCAGCCGGAATGCTACAATACGTTATAAAGCACGGATAACCAGATATTCTCACCGCTATTAAAATGCTAGAAGGTCCCATGCAACAAGATTATATATTCTTCGCACTATACATGGCACTGACTCTGTTCATGAGCTCTTTACTAGATTTCTTTAGCCCACTTATGGCTAGCACTTGCGGATCCTTTACTAAAATTATGGTTATTATCGTTGAAGGATAAATTAACAGATAAGTATACCCATGGGAGTATGCAGTCATGTACACTTCATTCGCAATTGCATATCAATTAATAGTAGAGAAATAGACTCGTGTTAGGAAATTAATACGCATATTTATTTAGATTACTATAGAATTAACTGCAATCAGGTATTTCATTGTTTTCGCCGATTCAGTGATAATAAGTATTATCAAGGCTAAAGCTGGATCTGCATTGATGGGAGCTGCTGAAAAATTTGTTTCTAAAATCAAAAAAACTGGTTCCGAATGAAAAAATCATGTTATATTTAATACTACTTAATACACATAATAACTTTGTTGATCACAATGTAGCCTTGACCATAGCAAACTTCATCTTGTTGAATCCAGTTTTCATGGCATCACCAGTTTTTTCAGCAGCCTTTTTAATAGATTCACCTGTCTTTGACATACCTTCTTTGAATTTTTCGCCAGCTGGTCTTTCATCTTTAGGTTACTTAGCTTTCTCTTCCTTCTTTTATTCTCTCTTTTGCTTTGAGGCTTCGATTGATTTTTTCATGGCATCATTTGTTTTTTGGGCTCCTTCTTTTATAGATTCGCCAGTTTTTTTAAAGAAAGCAACAGCTTTGTTCTCTTCACTCATTGAAGTGGTGTAGAATTTAACACGATGGATGGTTTACATATTTGAGACAGTTGGTAAGTTTAAATACATGAATTGATTTGATTTCCATTGATTACGCCAGATATTAGTTATGTTATTTTACTAAATAACAAGTGTAGGATCTCGTTATCGATGAAAATATTATTCAAGATAACTGTTAATGCTATTATTTGCAGATAATGCAAAGCCCACTTCAATGAACATAAATTTATGGCAACGGTTAGATTCTGATCCGAACGCGTTTTTCTATAGCTCGATTCGGTTTCAGGAAACTACAATAACCAACCCTTTCGAAGCTCCACTTTCAACTTTTTACAACCCAGGAATGGAGTATTTAAATGCATATATATACTTTGTACATAATCTCAAAATCTATTTCGTCGGTTTTAAAAGCACAAAGCGTGTTCATTTTCACAAACTGCGACTAGGACGATATTTATTTGCTGCGCAGATTCGCGTAAGGATTTATTGATAATAACATTAGTGTGCATTTATGTAACGTCTTACTTACGGAATAAACATGCGAGTACTGCGTCATCCCGTGCTTTAGATTGATAAAACATGACGACCGGCTATTTTTCAACTGTTTTAACATCGAAAGCGCTGTTAAATGTTAAGCGAATCGCAACTTCAACAGCAATATAAAGCAACAAATGATTTTAGACGACTCTGTAATAAACTAAATGCAATTCGATAACAGTTCCATTAAACATGTTTTTCAGGAGCTAAAACAGCACCAAGTAGTGGTTTTGTGCGACCAAACTATATAAAAAGACATGCATGGTAAGTTGTACATCGGACAAAATACAACTTCGGGCGAATTCAGTTTACTCTTGCCCAAACAATTTGATTTTCAGATTCACTAAATCTACCCGGATTTACCTAGCGTTCTGTCTTTGGCTGGATTTCAAGAGGCCCAAATACCGCTGTATACACTGGACGTGCAAGTTACAGCAGCAAATGTCATTTTCAAGTTTCAATGCAGTGATGTCACAGAAGAAACCGCAATTCAAAATCTGTATTTAAATCCAGATTTCATGGCCTTCTAGCTTCAACATAACTATAATTACAAAATGGGCGAAATTACTGCAAGTAAACAAGCATTGCTTCAAAAATTGGAAGCCGTGGCACTTGCGAAACTAGATTAATTTTACTAGCACCAGCAATCTGTAAACTCGCCGACAAGCAACCTGCTCCGGAATTCGCAGTTCAATTCCATGTATAAAAAGTATGCCCAACTGAAAAACAAGATTCACCTGCAAGAAAAATTGGGGTTACCAGCTGTAGATGTAGACTAAAGCGAAATATAACAAGTTCTAGAAGTGCAAGACTACTTTCACGATTTATCCTGCGAAGTGGACCTTTCAGATCTCCAGGTTTGAAATGTTTACAAAATTGTAACAATAACAAGAGGCGCATAATAACCGTAGATGTGGTGTTGAGATTATTTACCTATATATTTAATCATTCCAAACCAGAGTCACGAATGTTTATATCAACTAGTATTTAAATCACTTTAGTTCTTATCGTACTTCCATCAATAATTTACCCAACACGTTTTTGCCTTTGCCTTCGCAAACTCCCCAGTAGCAATCTCCCCAGTTATTCCCTTCCACGATCTCTTTTGGCTCAGTCAGCAGCAATTTCTGCTTGAGAGCTTCATCTTAAAACTTCAGGACCAAGAGGTCTTTCATAATCTGAACCTTGACGGCCTCCCAGTCGGACCTGAGATTTACCTTCAATCCCTCTCTTTTGGCCTTACCCGGTTTCATGGCCGCGAATTTTTCTTCTGTTCCAGGTTCCTTTTGAGCCTAAAATGCCGCCTCTACCGTTTAGTAAGTGAAGTTTTTGTAAGTTATCGGAGACTCAAAAAAATTGCTCAAGAAGAAATACTCGCCTTCAAAGCGATCGATGTCTTGGATATTCATTCGAAGTGGAAATGCAAATCCTGTTCGATTTTCATAGTGAATTAAATACTTCGTCGTTTTGTGCTTATTTTCATGAAATGATAGAAATGACTTATAAAGAACTAATAGTAATGAATTAGCGAAGATCCCTTGCTATTACATTATCTAGTCTCGTTTCCCATCGCCATAAAGCAAAACAATTGAAAATAATTATTTTAACTATTTATGATGATATTCTATTGTTGATTAGGTTATAGCCATGCTATTCTCAATATCAGTACTTAGAAATATACATGGTGTGATTTTGATCTCAGCAAAAATGACAATATGATGAAATAGTGTCAGTATCTAGTCTCTTGTGGTAGGCCTTGTCTCCGACCCTGTATACATTATATATAATGTAAAACATTATATTATTGTACCCGGTAAACAATATTTCTCAACTGGTGAGTTCGTACCATTCGCGAGAAATCTGCCAAACATTTCTCTCAATTTTTATAATTGAATTCCTCTCAACCCCCTAACAACCAATTCTATCCATTATTTAGTAATATTATTTGTAAATGACATATTAATTCTCATTTAATTTTAAATATTTATAAATACCATTCTAAATGTTAAAACAAATGTCACTTCATCCCGAAGTATCCCTTGACGGCGTCATCGTAGCTTCCCGTTTTCATCAAAAACTTCTTTTTTAATAAAGAATTCATTTTCTCGTCCAACACGAATTTATCCCTTTGGACGGCGATGAGGAAGTTCATCATCGGTTTGTCAACGTTTCCGCCAGTTCCTTGTTGATATTCGGTTGCCTCGTTGAATGAATTGTTGAAAATGAACTTGAGAGCCGTTTCTGTGTCCGAAAGTTTGTAAAACGCGAGTTTGGCCGTGAAATTGTCCAGGGATTTCTTCGTGAACTCGGAATCGATTACGTCCGTGAAGGATTTGGTTGTCTTCGTGCGCATAAACGTGTCAAGGGCAAGTTTCTCCTCAGCGGTGCCCTGGTTGTAGTTCTTCTTCTTGTAGTCCGCGTTGTACTTGGCCTCGAGCTCGGCCTACTCCCTCTTAGTGCACTCGGTGATGCCCCTGGTGGTCAGGGATTAAAACTCCTCGGCTATCTTTTAAAACTCGGTGGTTGTTGACTGAGACATAATCTTAACGTAAACAGCGTCGTTGGTGCCTAAGCCGGTGGTGGCTGCGAGGAGCTCCTTGGCCTCTTACTTTGTGTTGAACCTGGCGGAAACGAAGCCGGGCGCATCACGCCTGAGCCAAGCAAGCACCAAACGCTCCCAGAAGGAATTACCCTTCAACTGATGCATTATATCCTGCTCCATCGGATTGTTGAAACGAATCTTATACGCGACCTTCGTGCGGTACACATCCTCCGGATCCATCATCAAAATGGACGTAACCAACAAATCGGAATTCTCAGACATGTCCTTCAACGCAGTGTTCACCAACTTAGCCCAAGAATCGTGACGCGGACCCAAGACCAATAAGGTAAGATCCTAACAATCATTGTCCTTTATCATTTTAGTTATAAACTGAGAAATAGAATTCGAATGCTTCTCGTAGTACGCCTTGTTGATCTGCTGAATTTGCTCAGAGTTGTACTATTTGACGATTTCGACGATTTATTTATCCGGTGAAGTGCTAAAAACACCCGTTTTAAGTTTACCGAAAGAATCGACGGCAACAGCCAATTATTCCGGAGTTAATGGAGCAGCACTTATTAAGCCTTTCATAATGATGTGGAGTGGTGATTAATATAATCATAATATAGGATTAAAATAAGTATGATTCAAACTCGTGTGTTTTATATGAATATGTTATTATTCATGTTAATTGTTATTGAGTGATGAGTTTACAAACTCATTACTCGAGTTTAATCGTTACTATGTTAATACTGATGCCATTTATTCCAAATGATTAAGATAAATATAAATGTAAAGTAAAGAACGCGTTAAAATTATAGCCATCCATTGCCATTTTCTTATTGCACAATAAGGGGTTTCTATTGTCTGGGACAATAGAATACAATAAAGTATAGGACAATAGTGAATATATATATTCATTTATTTGTATCAAAATCCATGATCTAAATACACTTTTTCTATTGTGAAAAGAAAAATGACAATTATTGTCTTATTGTCCACTATTGTCAAAAGTAAGCTATTGTCAATAGTTGGATGGCTATAGTTAAAATGAATATAGCTTTTTTTAAACGTTTCTTGTGATTGAAGTAATTGATTATTGAGTGGATGTTTTTGAGTACAGTTGTACCAAAAGAGTGAGCCGATATATAAATATAAATAATCAGATCTTTGTTAGTTAATAATATTAACTTAATATTAATATAACAGTAATAAGTATATATTTAATTTTTATGTTTCACTCCAACATTTTTTATACAATATTCTTGTCTTTGATTAAGTGTAATGTTCATATGTAAACTAAAGCATCATGTAAATCACGAAGTACGTAGTCAAAAAACTATATACACTTGATCAATATACTAAGGACGCCAGCAGCCACTAAAATAACAACAATACTGTTTTCTGGCCCTATTTTAATATCACCAATCATATCTTTCATTGCTATTATAAGAACTTCCGAAAATAAAAGGTATTGTTGACCATATGAACTAATTTTAGTAATTACTGAGATTTACGAAACTTTAACTCCACAAAGTATCAATGCCGTAGCAAAATGAAGAGTAAAATACAAAATAATTCGTCCAAAAAAGTAGGTAATGACAAAATATTTTGCTTAAATATTTATGTTTCTTGAAATTACATGTTGTATTGAGAATAATGAATAGAAACAAACAGATCCAAGTAATCCTTTTGGAATATATTTGTTAACTAACTACCGTATTCTCATTTATTCAATATTTTTCATAGGATATTATCCAAAAAATATAGCCGCACTTAAACACCCGGCATTAAATGAACTACCATCTAAAGTTGTGTTTAGGATATTATTAGATTAAAAATGTGATTCAACTTAAGTTTTAACAACTATTATCACTTAAAATACCATAAATGAAATCAAATATCCAATATATATTTGTTTAAGCTTTTCTAAACTAAAATATTTTCGATAGATCTAAAGAATTATATTATTGTTTGTTGTATTAGCGACTAAATGCAATAAAATATACCCTATTATGATTTGCAAGCGCCAAAATGAATAGGTTGCAGCATGATGTATTGAATTACCGCAAGAATTACCACCACCAAACATCAGCGGTATTTATAAAAATTCTACACTCAAATTACTTTATTCGCTGCAATTGTATTGGCTTTAATTCGTTTGACTATACGCAATGAATGCTAGAACAAGTGCTATTTATTGTCTAACTAAAGTAAACATAAACATTTTAAGCAGTTGATTTATTTTATACTGTTATTGGTTCAAGTATAGATGCATTTAAAATCCCTAATAAAATTGTAGAGCAGACGTTGAAAACTATCCGTATTCTACTATTTTCTGAATATATTTTTCAACACTATCCGAAAATATATTTAATAATAGCTTTTAATATATTTAGCACAGTATATTTATTGTCATATAGAATCCTACTAATATATCTACTTTCAATCTAATATTGTTAATAAATTAATTACCTTACTTCTGTTAAACACTTTCATTTATCATTTCTGGAGTGGTGCTTTTTTGTTCAAGTAATTTTGAAAACTTATTAGTACTATGACGTAATTGTGTCAACTAAAGTCTGTATACTAATTTACACACTTTTACACGCTTGCATAAATATATAAGAAAAACTAAAATGAATTCAAAGCAAACTCAATTAGTTCGGAAGAGCTAACTGAAATTCTGTGAGTTTGACGAGTGCGCCATTTGAATGTGTTTGTATTATTATTGATCTTGGTCAAAGAAGGTGAGATTAGAGGAAAAGGATGACGTAACTTATAAACGTGTGATGCATTCATTTATATTATATTCAATCCATTATCACTTCTTGTCCTCCTCCTTTTCCATTTTGATTCTGTTTAAAACGGAGCAGCTCTCTTTCCACCTCTTGACGAACTCCTTTGGGTCGATTTCTTTGATTATTTGCTCGTGGTTTTTGAGTTCCGTTTAAACCTCCTCCAAAATTGTAGTTGGAAGCGTTTGAACCGGAAGACTCTTTCCAGATTATCTGTTCCAGATAAACGAGAGGAGTTCCTATTCTGAAGGATAAAAATTGAATTTGTTCACAAACATCCCGAAATATTTTGTCCCATTCACGTACGGAAGGTCTTCATACGCAGCTGAAGCCGCGTCTCGCCATGATTTTTGGTTGATTTCGGCGTACGGACGACAAGTTGCCAGACAAATGGGCACTATAATGGTTGACTGAGCTAATTACAGATCTAAAGGCTACTTTGACTACTCCCAAGAGGTTATGATGTCGTCGAGCTCAGGAGCTTCCCAATCGAAATCCAGATGAATGTCGGATGCTGACTTATTCGGGTGCACCATCTAAAATAGCCCAAAAATTACGCTAACCGGCAAATGACGCACCGCATTCGGCAAAATACGCATAACTTCCTTAATTTAAGCAGCTGATGCGGGTCCATCAAGCATCACAACTGGGACTGGGTGCTCAATTTTCAAATATTTCCTATTCATCTTGCTGTAATCAAATACCACCACTTTTTAGCGCAATGCTTTTATGTACAAGTTCAAAGCCTGGTGAGAACTACAAGTTGGTCCAGGCTTCGGCTTCTTTGTGCATTAAAGCAAGGACATCATCGCAAGAAGCTACGAAACGTGCTAAAGGGCCTTAATATCTACTCTGTAACCCACAATATCCAACAAATCCAAGAATCTGCTTATGTGATAAATATGAATTCTCATGGGATCCACGTTTGACTCCAGCTTTAAAAAGCACGAATGAATAATGTGCCAAATTGCACTGCCCAATGGAATTCTAGTGCACACAAATTGCGACAAACCAGTCAAAGAGGCAAATGTAGTTCTATTTTCTAGCCTCCACTTTAACTGGTGCTCAAAAAATGGAACTAAATTTGTAAGACGTTCTAGTTTCGAGTGTGGTTTCTTAAGAACCTAATTTGGTTGGATAATTAATTCTGGACCTTTTGGAATTAAGCTTGGATCAAACTTTGGATCGCCTTTAATAATGAAGTAAATAACTGCGAACCAAAGATTAATGTTTCCAAGTTGCTTACCGTTGGAAAGGAGCTTTCGTAAAGTGTCATCCGAAATGCTTGAATGTTCTTCTGTTTGCCCAAACGAAATGACTCCGCAAATTGGTTGTCTGGTAATCGGTGATTGCTTCATGGGACACTTGGCTTTTTCGGCTTATTGGTACGACTCCAAAGAAACAAATACATCCAAATGATCAGCAATCATTTAAATAAACTCTTTGTATTTAAATGCGTTAAGTGGATTGTTAATTACATCTTCGACGGCATTTTTTTCCAAGTATCCAAGCAATGGTAAATCTGGAGATTTAACCAATAATATGACAACTTATGTTTCATCGAAGGTAATTGGGCATTCTAACAGATATCGACAATTATCCAGTTTCATTACGACTTATTCTTCTGGAAGATATTCAACTAAATGAACAGATGATTGTGTGGCAGTAGCAGCTCTTTAAGAAAGAATTACTTTTAAGTCAAACACAGATCGTAAGTGCCCTTCACACATATTAACTAAATATGAAACTTTGGCTTCGAAATCTAGTTAATTGTCACTGTAATAGTCATCATACATGTCTTTCATTTTGAAAAAAGCTGTATCTAATTTTCCATCTTTAATATCTACTAAATTATAGTATTTCTAATTATTTAAATGGTTTGATCCTTGATTTCCATAAAGTGCTTTGTTGGCGATTACTCTTTTTTTCATGGCGAGTAGTTTATCTCTTATTTATGGATTGGTAGTGCCTATTGTAGCTGCTTGTACAACTTTACTCATCATATCGAAAATTTAAATGAAAAGCATTTAATTTTGAACTACATCAATATAACTTAGCACTTCCAAGTCTTATCTGATAACTTTATAGATTTACTCGGAGTATCCTCCATCGTTGTGCAGGTAAACTTCGTGCGGGCAGTTTCTGGTGAATGGAACTCCAACTGAAACGTTTGGGTTGGAACTAATTATGTGAATAGTTACTCGTTCGAAAGTCAATCCTGAATTTTTAATGAGCAAGTCGACTTCGTCGACATCATCCACTTATCCATCAGTGACAATTATGAGATGGCCCTTGAAGTTCATTTAAATGCACGCCTGAACAATATTAATTGGTTCGGTGCGCCCATTCCCTGCTTTGCGTTGCCCGATCTATTCATACTATCTCTCATCGACGAATTCATAAGAATCGCCCCAAAGTAATATGTTTGTCCTGTATTTTAATCTGCGGAAAATTCTCTAGGCAATCTGATGATACTCTGAGCAAGAATGAGTTGACCCAGAAAAATCATGGGCAAAAAGTGTATTACTGCCTGGATAGTAGGGGGTTGTTTTGCGTTTCGCGTTATTCACTAATATCTACTTTTCTTTTTTACTTGTTGATCCCTTTTGCATATGAAGTGGTTATAAACAATTTTAATTTATACTAATATTAAAAAATTAGCATATTTCCGATTAAAGACAATCTCAAACACAACTATTTTTCAATCACATTTGTAAAGAATTCTACACGATACATTAGTATTATTCTAAATGCATGCCTACAAGGAAATGTAAATAATATGCTAGATTTCAATGTATATATGTTCAATGTATATATGTATTATAGGGAATATCATAATAGTAAGGAAGGATGATAAGGGAACAGCTGGACAAAATTATAAATTATCAAATAGAAAAATACATATTTTACTCATTAATTACACATTTCCACCTCCAATGAGCATTGATAGTTTCCGAGGCGAACATGCCTTCTTGAGCAATTTCTTCGAGTGTCAACTTACATACAATAATTTTAATTATTTGAACGTGGAGGCTGCGTTCCAGGCCCAGAAGTGCCCAGGTTCAGAGTCCAGATTCACAAATCTCTTGCCTAGTCCAGCGAAGAAACTTGGGAGAAAAGTTGACCTCCGTCCAGATTGGGAGAAAGTAAAAGTGCAAATAATGAGAGAAATACTTAAAATAAAATTCCAAAATGAGGAACTGAAAGAGAAACTCAAAGCAACAAAAGAAGCTGAACTCATCGAAGGAAACACATGGGGCGACACTTTCTGGGGCGTTTCGAGGGGAAATGGGAAGAACATGCTCGGAAAACTGCTCATGGAAATCAGAAAAGAACTGTGATTTAAATTATTATAAATATTTTATATTATTTTGATTGATATTGATGTTTTAAATGGTGACGTTTTAAATTTAACTTGAACATTTTTACTTTAATTAATTTGTAATATCCTAAAATAACAAGACATCATATCCTAAAATACTTTTAACTTAGTACATTGTATTTAATAGAAAGTATATGAGTTTCTTTTCACTCAAGAATATCGCTGTTTTCTCTCTTGGTGGTCTTTCTCTTCGTTTTAGTGTTGATTTCAAGAGTATCAGCACTACCTACAACAAGTGCGTCAGCTTATTCTGAAATTTATTTAGCTTTGGTGGTTGGCTCTGTGAAATGAATGATGGTAGCATAGATAATTATGCATTGAGCAGAAAGGCTTACAAGGGTGAATTTTACCTCTGGCTTTTCAAACTTAACAATCATAGTTACAACTGTGACCAATAATGGTCTAGCAGCTTCAATGACTTAAAAGCTTAAGTTGGAGGTAAACTTTGAACAATAGTATCCACCTAAAGTTACAGTGAAAACAGCGGTCAAGAACAATATTTGGTTCAAAGTGATATACCAAGTATGTGTGTGGCGATAGAACCACTCTCCTGGGAATTCCAATTAGAAATGGTTGAGAATTGGTAGAACTAACATATATAAGATCATACCAACAACACCTTCCATAGATTGTTGAGTTAGTGGATGCATATTGGCGGATTTGTACATTCTAGTGGATATGGTATACAATCCAGATAAAAATCCAGAGAATATTACATAGGACATGGATTTGGCTGTAGAACCACAATCTGGTTGAACAACTGGTGTGAATGATATTGAAGCTACACCAACGACCACAAATGCGCAGGTCATTATTATTAATGATTGAATCTTTGCTTTCATGTTAATAGCGAAGCTATCACGGAAGTCGCTGAAAATAGCACATAATGGAGTAGCAAAGAGGATGGTTGTTAAACGGAATATCTACTGAACGGAGATTAATTCACCACCGATACCTAAATTGGAAAACGTTTAAGCAGCAGCATCAAGAGCAGCTGGAACAATGCAACGAAGGATGTGCTTAACGTGGAATTTGTCATGCTTGGTCTTTTTGTCAAATAAACCGACTAATCCTACAAGGGCTTCACCTAAGAAGATCATAACAACTTACATGTATGGATGGCTGAAACCTTTAAATTTACCAGCAGCATACTCAGAATCAGCATAGAAACCCCATGCCTTAGCGAATGAAAAGCCACCAGTACCTCCACATATACGCATTATCAAAGCGATGATTGGGAATGCCGCAAAGTCCTCTTTTGCCATAAATTGGAGTGTCGATTGCATTTAACATGTAACTTGTTTTAATTATTAATATAATATACTAAAATTTTAATTTATTTAATTTGAACTAATAAATGATTGGATTGGGTTTGCTCATGTTTGCTCTTTGAACACAATTTTACAACAAAATGTTACATTTTACATAATTTAGCTTGAAATCACTGATAAATGGCTTCAAATGTCTTTTTAATCCCCGGTTTTAGCTCCTGCATCACTTCCCCCATTTCCCCCTAGAAAGGAAGGTTTCATCATTTTAGCATACATTTGCTTTCTCTTAGCTTCTTCTTCAGCTTATATTTATTTAGCTTTAGCGAGTTCTTTGCTAATTAGTGATCCATCTTTAACAGATTCAACACCTTCATTACCAATTTTTATGGCTTCTTCTATTTTCTTCATTTGAACTAAAGATTTAATAATACGTGAGTATATTTTAACACGTAAGTCATCATCAACTACTGCGTTATCAACGAGTATTTTTAGTGCTTCTTTACCGTTTTTGACGCTGAGAGCGAACTGGTTCAATTTTTGGAAGCACAGGCACATATTGGCGAAAAGTGTAGCTCGTAGGCGGAAGCATTCGACTTTGAGTTCGTTTGAGTCTGTGACTATGGATTCGAGTAGTTGTGTTCCTTTTTCGTATTTTGCGTTGGCTCTGGTGAATTTTTGTTCGCCGAATAGTACTTTGCCAGCTTCTTGTCTGATTTTAGCGGCTTGAAGTTTTTCTTCTGCTGTTGTTGGGTATTCGTGGTCGTCTTCGACGAAGTCAAGTAAGGTGACTTCGAAGCAGATAACAGCTTTGGCTGGGATTGAACCGGAGCCAGATGGGCCGTATGCCATGTCTGGGTGAATAACGAAGAATGACTTCTCATTTACTTGCATGGTAGGAACACCCTTGTCCCATCCCTTGATGACAGCTCCTTGTCCGACGTGGAATTCGAACGGTTCGTTTCTTTTGACTGATGAGTCGAAGACGGAACCGTCGAGCATTGTGCCGTGGTAGTGCACCTTAACGGTTGCGTTCCAGTCTGGGCATTTCTCGCCGTCTCCTGGGGTAATAACCTTCTTGAGGAGTTGATTTTGAACCACGTGTGTGTACTCTGGGTTGGCGCAGAGTTCATTGAACTTCTATAAATCGGCTTCGCGAATTGACATTGAAGTGGAATTTACTTTGATGGGGAGTGGAGAAATTGTAGTCCTTTAAATGACTGTGTGCTATAAATGTTATTATTATGTAATAATATCAGACTTACGCTATAAATAACTCACTATATGTTCATTTTAGCACTCCTTTGATGATGTCTAGTGGGATGAGTACGATTTTGGGTTGTGTGTTTGCTCGGTAGCATGTGATTATTTTTTCGAGGATATGTTCTGCTTCTTTTTCGTTCCAGTCGAAGCAGTCGTATTTTTCTCTGATTTTGGCCTTCGTTTAATTTTCATGCTCATCTACAATAATGTAGTCCTCATTCAGTATAACTGTATTTTATATTAGCAAGACCACAAAGTGCGCTTAGCAGTACTATTAAATTATTTCTCTCCACTGCTCAACGTCACTTGGTGAAGTGGTGCAAATCACACACAGATCCAGGTTCTCGCACACCTCGGGCAACATTGAGTTCCTCCTCTCTTCTGTTCCTTGCGAATCTGTGAAAGCTAAAAGGAACAGCTCACTTTTGTGCTCGTAGACCCTGTAGGGGTTATTGCGCCCGAATTATTTTGTGATGGTTGATTTTCCGAGTCCGGACTCTCCGATGAGGAGGATTCTTATTTTTTGGACCGGGACGCACACGTTACTGTTCAATAATTGCATTCGTTTCAATTCGCTGTTATTTATGGGCTTGATTAAATTTGGCTTGATAATCTGTATTTTGCGCCTGTTCTCGAACCTGCTCTGCTCAACAATGAACTATTTCTTAATCTGCAACGCAGTCGGCCTCAAAAATTGGTCCACTTTAAATAACTCTTTAAGTATGATGTAAAAATATATTGGACACGCTATGCACAAATCAGGCGGTAAAAACAGCCCATTTTCAAGCTAAAACGTCTCGTACGCTTCATTCCGCGTGGGAACGAACGGGTGAAAACCTGAAATCATACAAAACAGAATTGAACCGAGGGCCCACGTATCCAGCTTGTGCGGAATTATTCTGCTCTACATTTTTTACATTAGTGTTTATTACTCAAGTGAAAGCGGTTTCTCCTCTTTGAGCTGAAGGAGCTTGTTCAGGGCGAACATCTCGGGGGCTATGTAGCCCTGCGTGCCGAGCATCTGGTTTTTAACAGTTTTGTTCTTCTGAGCGGCCGCGGAGCCAAAATCGATTATCTTCACCTCGAAGTAGTTTGTGTCCGCGTTGAAGCTCACGAGCACGTTCTGCGGTTTTAAATCTCGGTGCACGATTTGCATCTGATCAAGGTAGCTAAGGGCGTCGCAAAGCTGAGTAAACACGTCCGAAATTGTTTTGTACCAAGAATACTTGATTATTTGCTGATGGGACTCCATCTACACAACACTGTTTAAAATAGCCTCCGACTCCTCACTAAACTCACTGTCCTCACTAATCACCTGATAATTTTATTGGCTAAACTACTCTCTGAACTTGAGCCTAACGAAGGATTAATACGTTTGAAGAAGATCCGGCCTAAAACGGTTGTACTCAATAAATTATACAAACTAATTTATATCCAGCGACCGCACAAACTCAGATATTTATAATGACTCCTTTTAAAGAACAAGCTGGTCAAGGCTCTGACCATCTATAAACTCCATGGTTAATATGATCTGATCTGGTAGTTGAAAGTAATCATAACCCTGAATAATGTTGGGATGATGCAAAGAGGTGAGTAAATTAAATTCAAGCTTAATCTAGTCAATATCCTCTTAAGCGTAGAATTCAACCCCTAGAATCTGCTTCAGGGCAATAATTCGACCTTATTTTAAGTCACGAACTTTATATACAATGGCTTAAGAGCCTTTGCCCAGCTTTTATAAAACCTCATACCGATCTAGCAAAATATCACCTATATCACACATTACTGGTGTGTGATTGAGTACATAAAATGGCAATAACTGTAATATGATGTTTAGTTTCAAATAAATACCACTTCATTTCAACAGAAATGGGTTCACAAGGCTCCAATCCGGAGAATCCTGCAACGTCGGCCCAGCCACCTGTCCCAGTTGAATTTTAATGGACTGAACCATGTTAGCAGGTTTATGTTTGTGGATCATTCAACAACTGGAAAGACAGAATGCCACTAGTATAGGTAAAAGCTAATCTTTGGAAAGTTACAAAAGAACTGAGTCCAGGAACTTATCAATTTAAATTCATTGTCGACTCAGCTTGGAGATGTAGTTAGGAATACAAAACTGTTCGTGATGGAGCAAATAATGTTAACAATGTTATAGTTGTTGAAGCTATGCGTGAAGAAGACGCAGAATAAAAATAAAGAATGGAGGAAATAGAAAAATTATTCAATACAACTATTCCTGAAAACCCATGTGCAATATGGAATAACTATCCCACCGAATTGCCCAGACAGCTTGTCAAGACTCCATTAAATGCGTCCCTTATTTCTAAAGAATTTTAGCCATCGGTATTGCTCCCATTACCTGATCACGTTGTGCTAACTCACTTCTTTAGATAAAGAAAACGAAAGAATTATTCCGTAACTTCAAGCACATGCAGATATAGAGGCAAATATGTTACCGTTGTGCTATATACAACCACAGATTTCGAAGGCAATGAAGAAGTTCCAGAATTGGTAAATATATTCAACCAAGCTATGATCTTGTGATCATTATTAAATTGTTTTAAATCACCTTAAATATTAATTATTAAATAGTGAAAATACAAATAACATAGCTTTTTTTAATTATATGTTCAATTTTTCTAATTTTTACATTAATACTGTTTTGTTTTTAATATTATATTCTCAATATTAATAGTATGTATAATCAAAATGATGATAAGATGATAAGATAAATACACCATTGCAGATTAAACCTTCTAATCCCAGTTGTTCAAAATATACTAGTATCATGCCATTATTGTCACGTACAGACCATAATGAGACAGACTCCTTCAACATTAATGAAGAAAAATAGATATGAGCTGTGATGGATTAATGTAGTGAGATTTTACTTCTATTATTTATATTTATTTAAAGTGTTGATTTATTGTTATATTTTCACTTCAATGTATTGCTTAGGTCTTGAGGGATCAGCGAACAAGTTAGGAGTAGGTATAACAACTCCTGAAGGAGATATATTAGCAAATATTAGAGTAACTTACAACGCACCAACCGGATAAGGATTTTTGCCATAGGAAGTTGCAAAACATCACCGAGACTAGATACTCCCATTAATTCACCGTGCGCTTGATATAGCTAAGTTATAAATGTAATAAATAACTATTATAGCATATACTCGTGGTCCAGGTATGGGTGGTCCACTAGCTGCAGTTGCATTAGTAGCTAAAACTTTGGCATTGATGTTTAAAATTCCTTTGGTTCCAGTAAATCACTGTGTTGCGCATATAGAAATGGGAAGACTAGCCACAAAAATTGACAATCCAATTGTTTTATATGCTTCAGGTGGAAATACTCAAATTATTGCCTATTCTTAACGTTACTATAGAATCTTTGGCGAAGCTCTTGACATAGCCGTTGGTAATTGCTTGGACAGATTTGCACGAGATGCAAAGATCCCAAATGACCCAGCTCCAGGTCTTAATATAGAATTAAATGCCAGAAAGTGGGCCGCTAAATATGAGATCCCGCCACTTATTGAAGATATCCCTGTTGCCGTGAAAGGTATGGATATAAGTTGTAGTGGTCTTAATAGTTGGTTGAAAGCATATCTTGACAAAGAAGTTTTTGTGATTGTAAATGAAGAAGAAAGATAGGAAAAGGTAAATTAACTTTGTTATTCACTGCAAGAATACTTATTTGCGGCACTTATCGAAATTACTGAAAGAGCCGCTGCTCATTTAGGTATTAAGGATTTCATTTGTGTTGGGGGAGTTGGTTGCAATGAACGCCTTTAAGAAATGCTTGGTTAAATGGCTGCCGAAAGAGGTGGCAGAGTAGGTGGTATGGATGAAAGATATTGTATTGATAATGGTGCGATGATAAGTTGGTGTGGATGGCTTTAATATAATGGTGGTATCACCGTCGAGCCTGGAGAAGCCAATGTAAGTTAAAGATGGAGAACAGATCAAATCGAAGCAAAGTGGAGAACTGATTGAAACAATTGCTAATATTACATATTAACTAACGAGGAATGTATATTCGTTTTTTGTTGAATTTATTTGCATTTATTTACATTGT
The DNA here is from genome assembly GCA_963988835.1 of Hexamita inflata. Taxonomy (NCBI): domain Eukaryota; phylum Fornicata; order Diplomonadida; family Hexamitidae; genus Hexamita; species Hexamita inflata. Next base: position 699,571 of record CAXDID010000279.1, on the reverse strand, counting down.
TGATCAAGCAATTTTCAAGTTTACTTTAAAAATCTTTAAAATATACTTGTAAATAACAAAAATAAAAAATGAACCGAGAACTAGATTAAAATAATTATCTGTGTACGTTTATTTTTACACTACGTTTATTTGTAAAACTAAAGTTGATTCAAAACAAAAAGTAACAAAGCTATGTTCGTATTGACTAGTTGCATGTCCTATATATTTTTATTTTAGTTTGTTTAGTTTTTTACAGTTTTTGTAATTTTTTCTGTTCAGTTTTTCTTATTAAACAAATTACTATATTATCGTTAATTTGTGTTAGAATTATGTATTGTATTAAATAACTCACTCCCAATATTATGTTTGCTCATCTTAACTCAGTTGAAAAAACTTTATTGAATAGCGTCTTGGAACGAAAAACGTACATCTTCAGAAACTTGGACTCGATAACTGAAAGCACTGACGAGGAATTCACGGAACTGATGAGTTCACTCCAGTTTGATGAAAATATTTGAAAGTTAAGTGTACTTATTAACAGTACACGCTATTTTCTGTAGTAGTGATAGTATTTGATTTCATTTTGCGTTAAAAATACTCATACGAATTAATTTAACATAAGTTCAACTTTACACGAAATTGTAAGAAATTATCATTATACACTCAATTCAATACGTGCAAGCATTGCTTTATTATATTTCATTTTGGCTTTAACATAGTCCATTTTGAGTATGGAGATGATCATTTTTGTGTAAATGTATGTCATTTTTAGTTGAATTAGGCTTCTCTTTTGAATTAGTTATAAATGGAGTCTTTTGGCTAATAGTAATTATTGAATTTGGACTTTTTTCTTGTAAAGTTTAATATTTATTTCAGTTATCTGTACTACGGCCATATTTTTGATTTAAGCAATGTTTTGTGCTCTCGCTTTAATTAGAACGTAGTTATTAGTAATTTGTTTCAATTCGATACCAGTTTATTGTTCCTGGAGGTCTTTAATTCTGTTTCTCAGGTTTCTTTCTGGGTCCTCACCGATCATTTTCTGGTTTAGTTGCATTTGCACCAATACATTTTATTGGTTGAAGTCGATGGCATCCAGCTCCGTTTCGCCCCCTAGGCCTTAATTCTACAGTTCTTCAACGAAATTCAAGTACTTTTACTCGACACCGCCCTGATTGTACGTTTAAAACACTCTGCTGAACACGCATAAAAGTTGTTCATTCTGTTCAACTTCAACTATGAGATATTTTAACTAAAGTAAATAATAAGGGTCTTTTGAGCTTTTAATTGCCTTTTTGAGGGAAGACTTGAAAGAAACGAGAGAAACGGAGTCCAAATCCTCGTTTATAAACGGAACTATTTGTAACAATTTCTAATAAAACGCGAATTAAAACTGAGAAAACTGCTTTGGGGGTTCAATTCTCGTTTTAATGAAAGAAAGATCTTAAACGTACTACTGAGTATTTGCTTTTAAGCAAATCTGACCGAACAAACTGATAATGTCGTCGTAGGATTTCACCAGGAGCAAATCCATAACATAGGACTTGAACTCGATGAAATACTTCAGAAACCTGTTCGAAGTCGACCGCATCACCAAATCACAATAATAACACACACAGTGCTACTGTTACAGCTTAGTTAGTTAACATACTTTGTCGTAACACTACTGAATGTAAGCAAATATACCAGAATCTACCGGAAAATGCTCAACAAGCCACTAGCTATAATCCTACATTTTTGGTGCGAATTTGACTTAATAATGCACATATTTATAATTTATAACAAATTAGTTATTAATAGCACTTTAAATGGCCACCTCCAATCATGTCAACCCAAGATGACTTTGAATCATCATCGTCAATCTCCTTCCAATCGGACTCGGAAGCTGAACGCCGAGATCTAGAACTCGAAAGATAACATTTGAAAGCAGATCTGAAATATGGAGGCTTGGACGATGAAAGTGATCAATAATCCGAAAACTAAGTGGATGAACAGGTTAAAGAAAAAGTTATGAACGAACAGTTTTAAAAACCAACAAAATATAACAACGCTGAAGTCTAGGAAGCATAAAAGAAAGAAGCAGATTTAATCCTTCAATCAGCACTTAATGATTTAGCTAACATTAAATAGTAGCCAATGCAAACCGACACAAAAATGGACAGAGTCAAAGCAGAAAAACTTGCCTAAATTTAAGCTAGAAATGAAAACTAGAAAATGAGATAAGCAAAACTTAAAGAAGCCCAAGAAATAGACTAAATGCTAGAATAAAAGAAAAAACTTTTACAACAATATGAATAAGTTGAGAAATAAAAAATTGAAGCTGGTATTTTATTGCCTTCTTAATAAAAAATAGTTAAAGAAGAATATTTGCTTGATGATATGATGTAACCAGACGAAGCAGAAATTGTTCAACAAGATTATAAACCAAAATAACTTGAGATCAAATAAAAAGAGTAAATTCATTTTTAATTGTTTGACGACTAAGAAATTGAAGTAGCAACTTAAAATGTAGAAGTAGTCGTATAAACTCAGTAGTCATAAGATTAAGTTACATTCGAAACATATCCTAAATAAATAGGTTCGATATCAAACAAAAAACTTAATATTTTTGCATACAATATTGAGAGTTAAAGAAATGAGTCAGAAGCACTTATTTGGGGTAAAGTAATAGTATTCGACGATAGAAAAGAATTATAATAAGGGTTTAATCCTTTAAGCAGTTAAGTGTAAAATTGTTGTGTTCTAGTATCTGGCTTAGTTAGATAAGTATATATGTTACCAGCTGATAATCTAAATTTAATTAAATAGCACACATATACACATAATGGATTACTGTAAGCATGTGGATAAATTGTTTAAGATTAACATCAAAATTATGTTAAGTACATAGATTAGTTTGATAATGACCTGCTTAATGATAATTTTAAGCAATATAAATAATAGTTATAGAATGTTTTGGCAGAATCCATTGGATGTCCAGTCGCAAAAATTAAAATTGAACCCGTTATAAGAGTATATACTTTTAACGATTCTGAAATTCCACGAGACGCTAGAATGTGGTTACGCGTTCGTTATGATGCATCTTTTCCTTCATTAAATGTACCAGAAATCCTTAATAAATCAGAAAATACAATTAAATAAATTATTGGTATGACTGTACGTCCTCTTGATCTGTTTTTAGCTGAAAATTAAATTAGAGGAGCTTCGTGGCTTTAAATATCTGGATTTTAAGCTCAAGACTATTTAACAAGATTTTAAGAACTTCTAGCAACTTCATAGAAAGTTACTAAATCTAATTATTTTAATCAAGCTGCTTATAAATTTTAAAAATCCACTTGTTTCCATGAATTTTAATTAAATCTTAATGATGAAGATGCTAAAATAACAAGTGCGCCTCTTGAGTAGTAACCTTAAGCACCTCCTTTGAGCACAGCAACAATTAATTTTAGAAAACTAATGGATCCACAATCTAAGCAAGAAATCCCAGTGATTGTGCAATTAACGTATTAGTTTAAAAACTAGTTGCAAAATTAATCACAATATCCTGAATCAACTGCAAAAACTTATATCATAGGTATTCCTGTCGAAAAAACTACACCATATTCAGCATAACTTTTAGGTATGAGTTTAGATGAGAATTTAGGATACAATACCAATGAAAAGAAACGTATACATCAAGTTGAAGTTATAGCTTGCCATAGAGAAGCAGAAATGATATTCGAAATGTTCAAACTGATCAATATTCTCAACCCTGATATTATTGAGTGTCATGGGTTACATGGGCATTTTTCTTAAATTATGAAACGCATATTAACATAAATGCCATTTTCATAAGTTAAGACAAATATTATTCAGCTAGCTCCCAGGCTTCTCACAAATATGCTGTCAGAATATTAAATCAAAAATGCTGATCCAAGTAAATTAGTTCACTAATTATTTTAAGGGCGTATTTGTGCAGATCTAGAAAAAATAATCCTTGAATTTTCTCCTGATACAAAGTAAACTTCTTTAGATTATTAACTTGATGTTTTAATAGATAAAGAAATAATTTTAACTCCAAATACTTTTATTCCAGACATATACAAAGATCTTATGAGATTCAAAAATAAATTCCTTCCCGAATTAGTAAGAGAACAATTAGCGTTATTGTAATTAGGTCGTTCACTAAACTATCTGCAATTAACAGCGAAAATATCTCAACTTACATATTTCTAACTTTAAAATGTTTTATCTCTTGGTAGAGCTAAACGTGTAGAAATGTTATTATTCACCAATTTTGTTTAGGTTCCATTTGTAATTCCAGATTATTAATAATAATCAGAAGAGCATGATAAATTCGAAGGTGGGTACGTTATTGAACCAAAGCCTGGTTTATATGACTCGGTTGTTATAGTTTTAGACTTTAATTCCCTTTATCCATCTCTTATCAGAGAATTTGATATTTGTTTTACTACAGTACCACCTAATGTATCGGAAACAGATTATTTAGAGTTTGTACCATAGTTATCAGAAAGAATATTTTCAAAACAACTTCCACGAATAATAGGTGAATTGGTTATACAACGTCAATCCATTAAAAAGAAAATTAAAGAGGTATAAGTAAAATAAAAGACTGATAATAACGAACAGTATAAACAAATGTTATAAGAACTTGACATACACTAATTAGCTCTTAAATTATGTGCCAACTCCATGTATGGCTCTCTTGGTTATGAGAAAGGGAGATTCTTTTGTCCTAAGGTAGCTGCTTCTATTCCAAATAGAGGTAGACAAGAACTTAATAATGCCGTGGGATAAGCAAAAATGGCTGGTTATGACGTAATTTATGGGGATACAGATTCTATTATGATAGATTCAAAACTTAAAATAGACAAATTAAGCAAGGAAATGCATGGGCAGCTAACAAGAGAAGGCAAAAGCGATATTGACAAGATAGTTAAATAATGCTCTGAAATAGCTGGTAAAATCAGTAAAAAAATTTCTGAGGGTAAAAAATTCCTTGAGATGGGCTTAGACTATATTTTCGCTCGTTAGCTGCTACTTGCCAAAAAGAAATATGCTGCTCTTAAAATCAATAACAATATTATACAATTGGAAGTTCGTGGTCTGGATATGGTAAGACGTGATTGGTGCGAATTAAGTCGTGAAGTAAGCAAAAAAGCAGTTGACATATTAATGTGGAAGGACGCTTCTAACGGTATAGAGGATGTCATTCAATTTATAAGAAATATTGCCTAGAAGATAGCGGATAAGGACTAAGCTTTGAAGTGGAAGCACTTTATGATGACAAAATCAATTTCTAAACCTTTGGATTAATATAAAGGGGCAACTGATAATTTGGCACATGTTAATGTAGCTAGGCAGCTGCAAGCAAAGGGAAGAAACATCAAGCCAGGATTTGTGGTGGAATATTTGGTACTGAGTAATAAGTTCGCTTGTGAGTATTTGAAGGTGGAGGGTGAGATTCCGCAATTTTAGCGTTGTGTTCCGTTTGAAGATCATATTAAGTTTTCTAAGTTGAATTTGGTGGATGTGCTCGATATCGAATGGTACGTGATTGGTCAGATTCTTCCGCCTTTGGAGAGACTTTGCACTCCGATTCCGGATTTATCCAAATCCAGTCTTGCTTAGTGCTTTGGTATTTCCATAGCAGAACCTGCATCAACCAATCTGCATCAGTAGACTAAGAACACGCTCTCAGCTGATATGCGCGAGTAGTTCGACTCGTGTGCGTGCTTCTTGTATACTTGCTCCTGTGGTCAGGTGCGTTACTGGCCCGAATATCCTGCAACCTCTCCGGACATCCCCCTTGCGAATTTGGACGAGCCTTCCAAGGCCAGTCGTACCAACCTCGCTTCACAACATGACCAGCCCCTTTTAGCCGAGAAGGATCTTGTTGTGCTCCCCTGCGGCCACGCATTCGACGAGCAAACGGCCGTTAACTGCCTCCTTAAGTAAATGAATTACTACGAAAACGTTTATTACTCGAATGTGAAGTCGTGCTCGCACAATAAGTGCGCCTATAACCTCTCTAGCGAAATTCAAAAATAAATTCAGAGAGGAACTGTCGACCTGAACTTTAAGGAAATTTAAGCCTTGATTAACTACGCATGCGATAAAACATGTGTATCCGAGAGCTGTTAATCTGGTGAACTGGTTGAGGTCTACCCAAGGGAGTAATACTTGAAATAACTATTGTTCTTCTAAGAACTGTTTGATATTCACAGCCCGCTGTATGTGCGTGGTGGAGCTAGTAACGGAGAAAGCATATATTTGGTCAAGCTCAAAGAAACAGCAGATTACATGGTCAAGCAGAGCGGAATCACACAAGTAAAAGTTTCAGAGGTCATCTCAAAGTACTTCAAGTGAAAGGTGAATAAAACATAATTTATTATCTAACAATCTATCTTAACTTTATTTCGGATTCATATAAATATTATAAAATATAAATAATTAACTCTGCATGAAGGCAGCTATCACGATGAAGTTAGTAATAGAGATCGTCAAGCTACAGGAAGAAGTGCACAGCTAGCGTTAGGTCTCGAAGGTGTGGGAGCAAGGCAAGAAGCCCAAAGCAATCAAGTGAATCATTTTATCTATTTATAATGGAATTGGAATCACATCAGAATCTTCTGAATTTGCTCTTCGATTTCCTTAATCGATTTCCCTTTTGTTTCAACTTTCTTGACTAATGAACCAAATTGCTTTCTTATTGCTTCAGCACTTTCTCTAAAAATGTGGAATCTTTATGCAATAACATCGTGAGTATCATCTTTCCTGGTTATGCATCTTGCCGCAATATCTGCTGGTGGTGGATGAATAGTCTTGTGATAAGTTGAGCCAGTTTCTGGATCAAACAATCTTCCTCCAAGTCTTTCAGTAATCTCGACTTCATCTCCTTGCATTTCAATAACGTGAGTTACATCAAAATGCTCACCAGTCAAGAACTTTGCTTGCTCTTCGGTTCTTGGGAAACCATCAAGCAACCAACTGTGATTTGGCGGTAAAGATTTAAAATGATTAATTAATAGCTGCTCTATTGTTGTATCAGGAACCAAACCACCATCATCGGTAATTTGCTTTATTTCCTGTCCTATTTAGGTTTTGTTTCTTATTTCAGCTCTAACTAAATCACCGGTAGAAACATGCGAATATTCCACTTTATTCTTAAGTAAGTCGCATTATGTTCCTTTTCCAACTCCTGGAGGTCCAATAAGAATAGCCCTGAATTATTTAGCTGTTTCACTCATTTTTAGATCTGAAGTGGAATGATTTATTTTAATAAATTACTAAAATAGAATATGTATATATAACTTTGAAAATTGCAATAATTCATAGATTCTATAAATCCCTTTCGTTTATACTGTTCAGATCAGTACATTATATCTTGAATGTTTTCTTTCTTAGGTGATTGTAAGTATATGTCTAATTTTAATTATGGTTGAGAATGGTAGGAGTCACTTTATATACAGTTTATACCAAAACTAGATCGTTCATTATCACTATTATCATGTTATTTTTCAGCTATACATTAGTGTCATCTTTTTATTAGGTTAAGATACTATTTTAGTTATAATAGTATTTAAGTTAGAGTTATAATACGTTAGTTAGTTAAAATATGTTGTAATTTTATTAACTCATATTTGTGTATAGTTTGTTGTATTCTATTCAATCAAATAATATTAGATTCTGTAATTCCAAAAACTAAAAAACTAAAAAAACTAGAGTTAACCTCGATGATTAATGAGTGGACGGATTTGTGAACTAACACACACCAGTAAAGTATGTATTAAAATAGAGTTAGAATTTTTGTTTTTTCATTTTTTGTTTACATTCAGAAAAACTAAAATATATGTGCCTATTCTATAAGTTTTGTATGTAAGGTGACTTTTTCCACTTCACAGATTATGTTTAGAGATTTAAATTCCGTTGAAAAAACTCTTATTTAAAGTATGCTCAAAAGAAAATCGTTTATATACAAAGGTCTAGAATCAATACCAGAGATTAGCAATTCAGATTTTACAAAAATATTCAGTGAAATAGATGAATTGTTCTGAAATGTAATTGAATATAGTTAGAGTTATAGTTACAAGAATTTGATAAGCATTAATAAAAACTTCTACTATAAATAAATGTACATATAAAATGATTTATAAACTTCGGTGAACGAAACTACAGTTGAGAATTGCGTTAATTTATTGCTACATAAAAATGAGTGATCTATTAGTTATTAAAGAAATGGGTAGATCAGTAGACAATATGCATTTACAGTGAGATTATTACAATATCATATTATTATTTATAATATCAATTTAAAATAGAATATATAATGACTCACTTAACGCTTAACTGTTATCATCAATACTAAGGCTCAATTTAATCATTCCATTTTCATCTCATAAATCATGGCAATCCACAAATCCACATTTAGTTACACTATAACGCAACCACAAACTCTCAGTATAATCTTCATTAAAAATATTGCAAAAAAGATCGATCACTTCTCGAGACTCGGCAGTTTTGTGCTCTTCGCAGCGCTCCTCGGAACACTTGTAGCTTATTTTCCACCGCCCAATGTAGGCTGCATCGCGGAGGCCGGAACACCCGGGATTTGCATCGTGCCCACTCTCGTTTGCTCTTTGTGGAAGCGGTGGTTGTAACTTTCCTCTCTGGCTAAGAGCTCCCTCTTGTACCACTCCATTTGCTTTCCAGCGTCTTTTATCTCCTATTTCAGTTGGAGGATCAATTATTGGAGTTTGGCTATTTTCTCTAGGTCTTCGGGCCTGGCCTCTCGGGCTTCGATAAGTTGGGTGAGCTCGTCAATCCTGTCCTGAAGAAGTTGCGCGTTTTCGTCTTTTTACTGTAATTGGAGCTGGTAATTGGAGTGAATAAGCTCCTCTCTCTGCTTCTACTCGTCCTTCGCGATTTGAGATTTAAGTTCGAAATCTGCTTCAAGCTGCTTGATTTACTAGCTATTCTTAGCATTCAACTCGGCAATTGCACGCTGGTGCTCGAGCCTTAGATTTTGCATCTTGTTCAACAAATCTTGCTCAGTTTACTTGCTGTCTTGGAGCGAAAAGTCAAATTGTTGCAGCTGTGTTTTTAGGTCTTCAATGTTTTTGTTAAGATTCTAAATTTCTTGGTTCTTCTCTTACAGTGTAACAGCGAAATTTAGCTTCTATTCCTCCATTTGCTTCTCCTTATCATTAATTTCTTGTATCATTTGCACGATGCGTAAATTAAGATCTTCAATGGTTTTCTAACCCCCGCGAGTCAGGTCAGTTTGATCCTTTAGATTAGTTTACAGCTATTTCAACTCGTTTAATAACTTTTCAATTTATTCTTATTGTTTGAAAATAGATTGCTCATATTGCTTTCTTTACTCGTCAAACTGTTGCAGTTAAAGTTAGTGTTGTTATCTTTCATATTCAATTTATTAATTTAGTTAGATGGTAGCTCTTTCTATTTTTGATTTTATATCCTCTTCTAAAACCTTAATTTTATCATTTAGTCCTTTAATTTGATCATTGAGTTGTTATATGGTGTTTTACTGTGAAGCGTTTTCTTACCTCAGTTTGTTAATTTGATCCATTAATTATTGTGAGGATGAATTCTTACCAACCAAGTCCACTTGCATTTGAGCAATTTAGCTTTCAAGGCTTTTAACTTATTGTTGAAGTAGGTATTCTTTGTCCAAGGCGGCGTTCTTTAGTTGTGAGAGCATTTCACCCAGTTCTTTGATTTTATCTGTTTTGGTTGCGTCCATCATTTGTAGTTGTTTAATTTGTGCTGCTTGGTCTTCGATAGTGAATAGGTGTTTGTTTATTATATTTTGCATTTATTCTTGTATTTTCTTTGTTTGGCTGTCTCCGTTCATGATGTAGTAGTTTACTTTGTTTAGAAGATCGGTTTGTATGGCAGTGAGGTCAACCAGGCTGAGTTCTTTGTTGAGTATTTGCTTGAGGTTGTTGATTTGTCCGACTAGTTCCATCATTTGCTCTGAGAATGCTTTTCTGATGAGGTTTATGGATTCGATGAGTAATTTGGTTTTGTGTTTGGTTTTTTGTATTTCTTCATCTTTAATTTAATTTGTTTCTCTGTGTTATTTTTCCAGTTCGAATATGTTTTACTGAAGTGTTTTTATTTGGATGTCTTTTTCAGCGTTTTCTTTTTATAAGTTTTAAATGTTTTGGAGCATTTGTGAGTTGTTTTGTTCCACTCCAGCTCCGATTTGGTTTATTTGTTCGGTGAGTTCTTTGATTCTGCGTTCGTATTCTGCTTTCATTGTATTTAAATTGGTGGAGAGTGTTTGGCTGTTTGTGCGCTCGGTCTCAAGTTGTTGAATGAGTATTTGCACTTGTTTAGCTATTTCTTCCATTTTAGCTTGATTGTCTTTAATCATTTACTTATACTAATTGTTTTTCTCCTCTAATTATTCAAAACTGCTTTTTAATTTATTATATTTTTGCTCCCCTTTTTCAATTTGTTTCATCAGATCGCTCAGTTGAATGTTCATTTTGTCCGTTTTCTCCAGTTCTTTTTGATAAAGTTCCCTGAAGTGCTTCATCTCATCGGTTGCGTTTTAAAGGGCGAGTTGAAGTTTCCTCTCGTTCTAATTTGTTGAGTTCAGAGAATTATTATACTCCTCGAGTTATTTCTTCAGTTGAGCCAGTTCTGCGCCAAGTTCGAGCGTTTTTGCTTTGAGTGTTTGATTATTGTTTACCAGATTAACGTTTTCCGCCTGTAAATCGTTGTGTTTATCGGTTATTTACTTCAATTAATCCTTTGTTAAAGTGAGTTCTGCGGTTGTTTTTGAGAGCTGCTGCTTTAAGAAGTTTATTTCATCGCCCTGGTCCATGCTGGACTTTAATAGATTCTTTTTGAGGATCTCGAGCTCGTTGCGCAGGTTATCGGCCTCTTTTTGCTTCTAAACGAGCTCCGGCTTCACCTTGGACAGATCTATCTCCAAATCAACTTTCTACTGCGTTATCTCCTTAATTTATGTGTCCAGCTTCTTCTTCTGGGACATAAAATCATTCTGATTGAACTAAATCTCAGAACGCAGCTTGTCAACCTGATTTTACGCCTCCTTCGCCTCGGACTTGGCCTTTGACACGTCCTTGATCAACTACTCGTTCTCAGACTGCAACTTTTGCAGCTGAGCCTACAACTTTGTGTTCTCGTTAGTCAACTTTGCAGTACTCTCCTTCAACTGATTGTCAAAATTCATCTTCTGCGATTTGCACTCCTTGCGCAGTGAGTCCACCTCCTGCAATAAAGAGTCGAATCTAGCCTTCGTCTAATCTTTCTATTTCTGCACTTTCAACTCAGTGTCTTTCTTATACACAGTGAATTGCGTGACAAACTACAATTTCTCAGCTTCCAGCGCCTTCATCTGACTCAAAGCCTTTTGCAATTCTTAGGCTTACGTTTACTACTTTTTAAGCACAGAATCAGAAAAAGTTTTGTACTTTTAGTCAAACTGCTAAGCAACTTGGTCTAATTCTACTTCATATGTCTTCGTTAACAGACCTAGATCCAAATCTCTGTCTTCCGCTTTACAGTTAAGCGTGTATACAACTTTTGTCAACTGAGCAATTTTCTTACACAGTAAAGTATGAACATTTTCCATTTTTGGTTTGAGAAGTGGTAGTTATTTTTATTGACTATATATGTAACGTGTAAAGTTTTCACTTCAACACATGAATCCTCTCGAAGATTAATAATCTCTATTTGCCCTTCAAGCTCCTTTAACATAAGATTTTGATATTAAAATCCATAAGAATGGAATCATTCTTATATTCATTTCAAATACATGCACAATTCAAAAGCTCAAATTTGATACTCAAATGTAAGAGAACTTATAAGGTATGACTGGGAAGCGCAAACATGGTGCCGCTACGATAACAGAATAAATGGAGTTTGCGGATGTTCTCATAAACAACGAATGGTCTAAAATCAAAACACCAGTTAGAGCTAAGTTACTTGAAGTTAACCCATAAGCGGAGACTGAACTAAAACCAGGAATGCTACTTTGTGTTTATTAGCCTAAGTGGGATCAAATGAATATGGTAAAAGGTTTAATTGAAAAGAAATAGTAGAATTAAGAGTTAACTGAGGAAGAAATCAAACAATGGAATAATTACGTATTGGTGAAATGAAATATGAGAAGTATTTTAACATATTTTGATGATTTATCTTTTTAATTATAAAACAATCATTATATTTATCAAAACAACTATTCTTCTTTAAATTAAGAAATTTTTTAAATACTAGGCATAATTTCTGAAATTGATTCTAATCCTCGATAAATAAAAGATTTTCGTCTCAATATGCTTGTTATTAGAGTTTTTTCAACAGAATTTAGATCGTTGAACATATATTATGAAGTGAAAGTGCAGATAAAACGAACTTCCACAGTAGACAATAATGCTCATATTTATTTAAGTTTAATTCCAAATTATTTTAATGCAGTTTTTTACATTTCTAGCCAGTTTTGAATATGGAAACACTGGCGTGCGAGAGCCTGTTTTTGCTTTCGAAAGTCTCAATGAAGTCTGTTTGTGCCGTCTCGAGGAAGTGAAATGAATATATATATAATTATATAAGTATTATATATACAGATTTCAATAAATTCATTGATTTACACCTACTTACGCAAGTCTTTTCTTCAAATAAAATTTATAATTTTCGCATCCACCAGTTATAGTATTAAATACTTACCCAAGAAATTTTAGCCATAAATCTTTTGAAGTGTTTTGAACAACTTTAACTAAGGTTAATATGTTGAAAATTCTATCAATGACTGAGTAATTCAGTTGATGTGGAACATTATCTAACATTACAAGTCTTCCATGTTGTGCTTACTCACAATTTATACCATAATACTGTAAGTTGTTAATCGAAATTTACAAAGCTTAGTTTAAATTTTTAATGTTCGGGTTTAATTATAATGCAAAAACAAGCGAACAAGTAAAATAACAAATACCAGTTTTATTACCTTTACAATCCTCAATTATAATTTTTGCACGAGTGCAAATATCTTTTATTGATTCTATTTCATTTTGTGTTGCTTTGTTTTTTGTTATGATAGCACTCATTTTCTAATCTAATACATTCGCTAATTTTGAAAGATCTTATCTTTATTTATCAGTGATTGTCAAACACATCTCACATTAGCATTAGTAATCAAATTATTCCAACAATTATTTTGGGTGTTAATCATAAGAACATTATTAATGACCAATTGATAATAAGGTAATTAAAACTTATTCATCTTTTTAGATTTCTTTTTAAGAAATTATGAATTAAATATCGCCTATAAAATACCAGAACGCATTGGGAATACAAGAATGATTAATAAGGGAACCGCTAAATAGTCTAGTTGGGTATTTATAATATGGACTGTCTGCTTCAAATTCGAGCTCAAGTCTAGGCAAGGCTGTAAAAGTATTAATCCCACATTTTGCAGTTAATTCGTCATATGTAAATTCCTTATCGGATGATTATATCAATATTTCTTCATTGAGTTCGGCATATTTCTAACTTAATAAATATTATTCAACTTATTTATCCTTTAATTTCTTTTTTATTTACAACTAATACTCTTGGGCATCATCGTCACCAAACAAAAATGATTTCTCGGCTATTAAAATAGTTCCTACAGTTATGGGAGGTGGAATTGCTTTTTCTTGTTTACTATGTGAGTAATTATATATTAAAATATTTTGCCACTTCTAATGCGGATGACAAATTCCAATAAATAATCTCAAGTTGGAGATTATTCATGAACTACTCATTAACACAAGAGGGCCAAAAATATGATTTCGATCGTATTAGACCATAATCGACTATTCAAAGTCGGTATTTAATATTCCAAAAAGGAAAAATAGAAATTACCACATGCATAAAAGGACGGCAATGACAAAAATAAACGCGGTAGAAGATGTTTAGGGAAGGTCAACTAATTCACTTAACAAACTTAGGCAGTTCTGAAGCGTTTATATTCTCTTCATTTCTGGGTCCAACGGATGAATTCATAAAATATTGTACCAATCTGAACTAGTTATATCACTTGTTTAAGATGTCCCTGTGTAATTTCTACGTTTTAGTCAACAAAACTAATTTATGAAAGATTTTATCTCGAAAATATATGGTAGTTAAGCCTGATTGAGAAAAGAATAAGAGGATCCAATGATTGGTATACGGACGCAATATGTAATTTATAACTAGTAGCGCAAGCACTGGACCTGCAGAGGACCTCGGTGTTCATCTTCAACTGGGTCAATCTGAACGATTTTAGGTATTTCTTAATCACGAAAACAATGGAGGACTTTTTCTTTCAATCTCAACCGGGAGCTCAAGATGAAGTATGGTACTCGCTTAATTAGAATTATAATTCAGGTAGTTACAGTCGCTTTCATTCTCAAAATACAAATAATGAATGCCTTTTTGTTTCTTGAAGAATGGAATCAAGTGGGTTAGTCGGGCCCAGCATTAAATAATATATTGATGCTACTCTAAAACAACAGTTATTTTACTTATGATCTTCCACTTCCATTCATAATGAGAAATCAATTTTCTTGATTGTTAAATTATACAACGTTAGGTAAGTTGAAACTTATTATTGAAGTATATACAGAGTTATATACGTTAATTATTGTAGCACAGCTATCCAAGGCTCAACCAGGCCTTGATGTGATTGAAGCACTTTACAAATCAATAGTAAATAGAGTTAATGAGTGTATTGATGAGGAGGGAGAACACACTCATTATTGAGCCGGGCAGTGATATAAGTAAGATTCAAATAATAAACTTCATTCTTCTTCCTAATTCAAAAAAGCATTTCGAGGGCCCACCACTGTATTTCAATATTTTGTTTGGCAAAATACCCGCATCTGGATTCGTCAATTTATCTCACTTCTATATTGGGATTTATGTAGTTTGAACATTTCACAAAAAAACTTGATTGAGCTTCTTCATACATTGACGTATATTCATAAACACCTTCAGATATTTATAGCTATTATATTTTGATTTTTTTGTGAAGTTTTTTTAACGCTTTACCTGTAACATTATTGTTTTGAAGCTCTGCGATTATTAATTCACTTTCATCTATCTTTCCTACATTATAGTATGCTTGTGCGACTTCAAAAGTAGGAATTTTAGTTTATTCATATAGTTATATTTGATGCAGCGCTGAATTTAGCATATTATGATGTTTCTTATAGTCAATGTGTGGAGGTTTGCTGTATATTTATTATTGAAAGTTCATTTGAAGTGAGTTGAAGTGGTTACTCTTTTATTATTTATTACAATAAATAATGATTTTCACAAAAAGTTAATATCTTCTTTTATTTCAATCCATTTATCTATAAAAATAGTTTATCTATAAAAAACTATTTATAAAAAATAAAAAAAGAAGACATCACACGGTAAATTACGTCTATACTGGTCACCCTTTTTCTCTTTTATAAAAATTAATAATAATGGACAAAAATTTACTGATTGAACATGATAATTTACTGATTGAATATATATATATATATATATATAATAAATCATCTGCATATCGTCATTTTCATGCGCATCTTTATAAAAATGTGCGTTCTTTGACTGATCATGGATCTCAAAAACATGTGCATGAAAATGGAGATCTGCGGTCTTTTGTGGATGTACATATTGCTAAAAATGCATACTAAATGTAATTTTTCCCATTCCTATCCTAAAAATGGGCTGAAATATAAGTAAGAACTATAAAATAACATAGTTAAAACTAAAAGTTAAAGCTATTTTAAAGAATGATCATCCCTTGTCAATAACATGTTATGAATAAATTATGAATAAATTGGTTATTACAACGGTTATTAATTTGTTAATACTACAGAAATCCGCATATAAGAGGGGTCCTTTTTCATTTATAAGAGGGATACCCCACCAAAAAGCTCCTAACCCTCTTATAAATGACGAACCTCACTTCTGAGTTATCTTTTTGTATCATAATATTGTTGAAAACAGCTAAAATAATCATAAATATAAGCTATTTATGAAGGTATTTTGTAAGACTGGGTTCATTTATATAGGGGGTCCGAAAATCATTGGTCAACCATCTTATAAATGGGGCCGGACCCCTCTTATATGCGGATTTCTGTAGTAAATCGAATACACAAGTACTGTAAGTAATATGGTGTGTGGTAATAACACAATAATATATATATATATATATCACTCACTTAACTTTCGTTTATACTGGTTTAGTATCGTGTTCTAAACCTTGAGGGCATCAAAGGTATGCTCCTTCTTCTAGAAGAAGTGCCTTCAGAAGAACGAGTCAACGCTCGATTCTCCTGTGTTATTAGTTTTTCTCGCACTTTTTCTTGGTCTTTTCCTACTGGTAGGAATTCTATCTGTTTCAAAATGTCTTCAATGTTCTCGATTTTGTTCAGAGATTATATTTTTACTAGAATATTCCGCAATGATCTTTAGTTTAATTTCGCTAGTTTGCTCTTCAATTTAACTCAATGTTTGAACATCTCTTTCGATTTTAATGCAGGTACTATTGCCTCAGTACTATTGCTTACTAGTATTGCTCAAACTGTTACCACCATATTTTAACACAATAATATGGTTAAAGTTGAAGTTTAAAAATTTCTTCTTATTTGTAAAAAATCAAATAATAAAAATTAACGAACAAAAATTAACAAAATATGAAGTGAAAAGAAAACGGTTAGTTCACTTTCCCAAAGCGATGGCCATGAGTTTAACGGTTCCGCTCCACTGATTGAGTTCGTCTGAGGATCTCCCGAAATCTGCAAATATCTTTTAAATGCTCTTGAAATTGTTCTATTGGAATGCTTCCAAAATGGTGTTCAGGCAGTTAACGGCTTAGTCGGATATTAAACCCTCTACGTCCTCAAAATCGGATAAGTGCAACAAAAGGTCGCCGAGCTTGGCCGAGTTCTTGCTGAAGTTGAGGTTATCAACCTGCTAATATCTCTGGCAGAAGCTGAAAAAGCCCTAAGCGAGCTACGTCTTCAACTGTATTTGAGAGAGCATCTCAAGACCCTTGTAACTTATGTCCAAAACTTGAACTGGCTTCGCCTTGATTATTTTCTCGGGAGCAGTTGTTTGTTGGACACGAATCATCGAAGTTTGCACCTACTCAACTCCAACTGAGGGTGGAAGTGGAGCAACGAGATCAGGACCACGTGAATGCAAAGCTGTCATCTGTGGAGGTGGTCTGGCCTGATTTTATGATGGATACTGAAGATTTCCAGTTGGCATTGGAGGAGCCACTCCTGGCTGTGGAGGAGCAGCTGGTCTGAAGATCTCAGGCTGCTGGTATGGCTGCACTGGTTGAGGTGGCTGCTGCATGAACCCATTGTTAGGTGGAGGAAGCATTGAGTTAACATGTGGCTGGTTAAATGGCTATGGAACTGGTGGCTACACTTATGGTTGTGGTTATGGTAAAGGTTACTAAGTACCAAATATGTCAACTGCGTAAATTGGCTCTGGCTCCTTAACATCAGCATTGCTGGATAAGTGCTGGGATTTTTGAGGCATTGGTTGAGAACCGATTGGTTGCTGACCGCCAACTGAGAAGAAGTTGTTATTCTTTGGTGGTTAAGGTTGGGCAACTGGAAGGCTCATAGATGGTTGATTTTATGTAACCAAATTCTGTCCGTATGGTTATCTATTAACTGGCTGTTGTATTGGTTAATGTTGCTGCTGAACTGGTGTTGAAACTGGTTGTGGGATTTTAGTTTGCTGCTT
This sequence comes from Hexamita inflata, assembly GCA_963988835.1. Classification (NCBI taxonomy): domain Eukaryota; phylum Fornicata; order Diplomonadida; family Hexamitidae; genus Hexamita; species Hexamita inflata. Next base: position 681,820 of record CAXDID010000279.1, on the reverse strand, counting down.
TGGTTTTTGAATCTTGAGGCTGGTCTGCAATTTTTCAGAAAGATCTTGTCTTCCCTGGCTTTCAACTATTTGCATAATGGTTTCTAATTCTTTGTGTTGGAATTAAATTGAGTGTTTAGATAACTCAATGGAGAAAGCGATTTTTTGTTGCAATGTCATTTTGTTTTAAGCCACTATTTCTAGAGCTTGGGTGGTTTGTCCAGCATAAACTAAAAGTCTAATGAGGTCTTTTCCAGATGCTGCTTCAATTGCTTTTTGAACAACTGCTTGAATAGGTTTGTTGTAAGCGCGGCACATGCGAATTTGAGTTTTCCAGTCTGCTTCTTCGGGTATTTAGCCGTTTTTGATGTTATTCATCAAGACGAAGAGAGCTTCGTATTTTTGGTTTTGTTTTTGGAATTCGTTCATGATTGCGATTTGTTTCTGTTGGTCGATTTTAGAGTTGAGTAGCAGGTAAAGAGCTAAGGCGAAGTTCTTTTGGTTCATGGCGGTGTGAATGGCCGACAGTGAGTCGCCGTCCTTGATGAGTTCCATGATTCCTTCCGTTTCTTTATCAACAGTGAGTACTTTGTCTTGTTTGTCTTCGAGGATTTCAACGGCTTCTTCTTGGTCGAAGAAGTTGTCTGTGTTTTCGCTTGCTTTGGCGACTATTTCAACCTTTTCAACGTCTAGTTCGACTTTGGCTTGGTCTTTGGCTCCGATTATTTGGTTGAGTTGCTCTTCTTTTGATTCTGAGATGAGTTTGGCGAATTCTTCTTGTTCTTGGTTCAGTTGAACTTTCCCGTTTACAGCAGCTTCAACTTGTTCAACGATGTCGTCGCAGTCGAGAACGCGTTGTTGCATCAGTTTATTTCCTTCGATGAATCTGAAGTGGTTTTTCTTCCCAAATGAAATTGGAACTCTTTTAATTTGGATGAGCTCCGGTTCATTTTCGTCAAGTGGCCCCTTGATCAAATTCTAATTGAATAAAATTGGCTGAGAGTCGATGCAAACAGCTCTGTAGTGAACGGTGAGCTCAGTCTTTAGCTGGGCCCAGAGATTCGGGTAGACGAAGCTGAAACGCTGGCCGAGCAACTATTGACCAACGAGCTTGAACGACTCGAGGTTGTAGGAAGCAACTTCTCCACTTTGATAGTAGACACCAAGGATGTTCTCAACACCCTCGTGCAGGCGGATTCCACTTGCATTCTGAGCTACTGGGAAAGAAGCCTGCTTACCAGTCTTCACACGCAGATCCCACACATCAATTTCGCTCTGACTGTTCAAAATGTACATAACAGTTGCGGTGAGGCCGGAGAAACACACGTCCACACCTCCGTTACTTTAAAAGGTCATCACAGCACCCTTCTTCTTCAAGTCCCACACGATGGCGGTACCCGACTCGTCCAGAGAGCAACACACACGAGGAACACGCGGATTCCAGGTAAGGCTAACTACTTTCGTGCTGTGGGGATTCTGACCAGCTTTGGTTTACGCTTGCAGAACTATGTTCCCGTTTAAGTCGTAGAAATGAACCTCGCCAGAAGCAGTACCAACCGCGAGCAAGTTCTCAGACTCGTCAGAAAAGTGAATGGCAGAGATGTCAGACTGAGAAATGGACTTCAATTCAGCATTTGGTAACAAATCTGGAGTGGTAAGTAATAGAGCACCTTACTCACCACCAGCGGCAATGTAGTTTGAAAAAGACCAGTCGCAGCATTAAAACGAAGTCTAAAAGGTAGACTTAGTCTGAGCCTCGAGCTTAGTCTAATTTACGTTGAAAATTTGCACTGATGACTACAAAGTATAATCCTCTGACATAGTGGATTACTCCGCACGCAACAAATGCATAGAAATTGGAGAGAATACTATTTGATTCATTGATTGAAGGACGGAGTGGGAAATATAATATCGAATTATTATTATGTAATTGACATATTTATTTCACTTCAATTTTTTACACTAATAATATTGTAATGCGTGTAATAATAGAAGAATGACAATATTATAAACGTATATATAACGTATTTATAAAGATTATATATTAAAATTGTTTATTTTAACGGTTATTTTTAGTTATCACTCAAAATCATAATAAGATTTTTTCGATTTAACTAGCTATTTCCTAAATTGATTTACCTTTAGCATCAATTATAACTTCTAAATCGCTAAATAATGTTCTGATGGCTTCTGCACTATCTCTAAATATCTAAAATCTTTGTGCAATAACAGCTGGCTAATCATCCTTTCTAGTAATGCATCTACCAGCTACATCTGCAGGAGGAGGATTATTTATCTTGTGATACGTAGAACCAGTTAATGGGTCAAATAATCGGCCGCTCAATCTCTTTGTAATTTCAGCTTCGTCTCCAGCTAATTCGATGATGTGGGTGATTTACAAACCAGAATCTTTCAAAAATTAAGCTTATGCTAGAGTTCTGGGAAATCCATCAATCATCCATGATTGATTGATTGGCAATGAGTTAATGTGATTACATAACATTTAGTTGATGATTTCATCAGGTACCAAACCACCCTTTTCAGTTATAGACTAAATACTTAGTCCTATTTCTGTTTAATTTCTTATTTCAGCTCTTATAAGGTCACCAGTAGAAACATGTGCATAGTCTACTTTTGATTTTAATATATCACATTGTGTACCCTTTCCAACACCTGGTGCGCCTATTAATATAGCATTAAATGGCATTCTACCCTCTACACTCTGGTGTTCTCTGTGTTTAAAACTGCTGTGTTCCATCTTTATAAGTGGAGTGGTAAAATATGTAGATGGGACATTAAAACTGTATTATGACTACACACCCAATCAAATCATACTATAAAATTGATTGTTTACATTTGTTTGAAGCCGAACCAAATTTGTCTATATTATAAAAACTGGGTCAAGAATTTATGGGTCAAGAATTTATTTTAATCAATCAAATTCCCTATGATTGGATTGATAAAGGTGCGTTAATGTAAATTAATCTAGATATTAATAGAACCTCATATCTGCATCATATGTGAAAATACCACATCAGTTATTACTCCATGTTATCCAAACTATGATAATAATATCTTAGTTTAGTCTTCATTCAAATGATAAGTTTTGACTGACATTATGTAATTCATTACAGTCATTATTAATTCTCTTATTGTAAATTAGTGTTGTGATAGACAAAGTTTCATGTCAAATGATTTTTTAAAATTTGTAAAAATCGGTGAATTATTATTTATTTCTATTCATCAATGCGAGAATGAATCATTTAAGCACTACTTTATACTCTACATATTTCAAATGGTATAATTTGACTGACTTTTAATTATAATTGACTTTGTTTTGTTTTGATAGGATCGAAAAATATCACTTTAATGCAGAGAATAATGGTCTGAAAACAGGTACTTCTGTTTTTTAAGCTGGTACGCGTGTTTTTTCTTCGATTATGCGCTGGCATTTATCTTGTGCTTTTGTGTACGATCTGAGGTAGTCTTTCCGTTCTTGTTCTTTGAGTTGTGGTTTTTGCGGGCTTTATTGCGCGGGCATTTGTGGCGGTTTTTTGAACCTGGAGGGGCTTTCCGGCCAAATTTCAACGTTCAGGGGCATGAGTTCCTTCTTCTGTTCTTTGAAGAATCTGATCGTGTCTACGTTTTGCATTCTGGGCGAGATTGATCTCTGAGTGAGTTTTGTTGAGAGCACGTCGCTGAGTGAGGGTCCTTGTTTAAAATTCTGCTGTCTGTTAATTTGCATTACCACCAATTGGTAAACGGTTGCCAGTTTTGATTTTTTGTTCAGGAGAGCCGTTTGAAGTTCTTGCATTTGTTCGGAGTAAGAGCGTTCTGGGTTCAATATTTGCAACAGGAATTCGTTTAGTTGTTAAACGAGCATTATTTCAACATCCGGCTGAGGTTTCGCGAATGTGATTATCTCTCCTTTTTCTTTTTAGAGGTGGTCCGGGATGTTTCTATTCGGGTTAACGGTTATTTGCTTCGCCTGCTTGACGGTGGTGCTGAAGGAAAGCGCGGACATGTTGAGCCTGCTCGGTGACATGTCCTGAATTAGGCCTGAATTGGGCCTGAATTAAATTCCACTCAAATTGTTCACACTAATACCACTCGAAGGGCGCGCGCTGAAACCACTTTGAGGTCTCGAAGTTGTAAAATTATTATTATTTGTAAAATTTTAGTCGTGAGTAGGCGAAAACGATAAATCGTTAATGGTTTGCTAAAATGCAGATATAGGCCTAGATTTTTTAACGCTTTACGGGCTCTTGAACAGCTTTTCGTCTACGTGCTGCGTGTTAAGATATGTCGGCATCTGTTCGACCTCGTATCTGTTCACAAGCTCTTTTTGCTTTTCTTGTTCCAGCTTCGACGGTTTTTTCTTGAACGAATTTGATTAAGGTTCATATGAAGGATCGAACACCTCGTCGTCGAGCTCCTTCTTCTTTTAATACATTGAAGTATTTAAAACTGGATCAAAAGAAGTACCTGAGTTCTTCTAAAATGCTTCATTAAGCGATTTTACTGCCGAAAGCTTGTAGTCGGACATATCCGGCTTAATGTTGGAAATAGATTCAGTAGTAGTTACTTTTTAAATAATGAAACTAACTCGAAATCTGCGTTTCAAATCGCATTCATCAATGAAGAAGATCTCTGGATAATGAAGCGGTATTTTCTCCTCCAGCAGAATGTTCTTAGGGGTTAAATACGGATATATTCCTATTTTCAAAAGTGAAACACATGTTTTCATAATCTAGTGCATCAAGCTCCATACAACTGGCTCCGAAAACTCTATATTATTCTTCTTGTATCGCTAAAGTTACGTTTGTAAATCTCCAAGTTCATAATGTTGAAGCAATAGATACGCACGGCCGTCCAGATGCGCATATCCTAAAAATTTTACGACATTTTCGTTATTGCCAAGCTGCAGTAACAAACGTGGAATATCTGAATTGGCCTTTGTCATTCCATATTCTATTCTCTCTATAACGAAAACGAAACGTTTTTTAGGCAAATATACCGATATCATTTTAGATTCCTATTAACCGTGCTTTATATACCGAACTAACCGCAAATCGCTCAAATTAGTCATCGTTATAGAATTGAAATTCATATTTAGAATGAGGTGCGATTAAAATTTAATATATTGCTTAATGTAAAATATAATGTTTTAAGAAATATAAGGTGTTTATAAGAGCAACATCATAAGATTTACTATGAATGAATCAAATGCATTTGCAAAACACGTACTATCTGGTATAAATCTCTAGAATACAAGTTAATCTCACTATTAATAATATTAACAGTTAATAATAGACACAGATAATAATAAAGATCAATCAATATTATAACATTCTGTGTTATAATGTCATATACATGTAATTATAAAACGCCTATAATCAACTCTGATTATTATAATGCATTGTGCGTAAACAATTTCCATTTTCACTCCGCAGATGCATTCAGGCAGTATTTCCAACAACTCAAGCCGTTCTCTAACGCACGAGATCTTCAGCAGAACGAGTGTAATATCAAACGTGGGCAGTATTTACGACGCGGACACCGAGGTCGAAATTGACGACTACTATCAAGAAACGAGTAAGCAGCAAATAAAGGAGAGTTTATCGCAGATGCTTGCTGAGCTCGCGATTAATGTTAACAATTCATACGAAGAGGAGCCGTTTATCGAGAGATAAAACTTCTCACAAAACGCATTCCTAGCCGAAAAATTAGTTGAAGAAACAGACGAAAACTACGACGAGCACCTCGAATGCTACTCAAGAAGCAGCTTCGAGCACAGAAAAGTGCAGTGAATTAGTTTATCTCACTTAGTGATTTAAAAACGAATTATATCCAGCTGGGACACGGTTGGGAATTTACAAAAATGATTATTACAGAGGAAATCTAAGCGAGTGAGGTGATAGTTGAAAAAAGATAGAAATACAGTGATTGAACTTAATTCACTGTCTTAATTCCATAAAAACTTAATTGGTTTTTATCTACAATAGATCTACAATAAAGAAATGATAAGAATTAATTAAGATGTATATTTAGTAACAATATCACTTTTTAAATATCTTTTTGCATTTATTACTTACTTTCTATTTATGAATAAGTGTTAAATTAGACCCATCTTATATACCATAATCTGCAAGTGTCAAAAGAATATCTGATAATAGTTCATCTTGAAAATATATATCAAACGAATTTGGGCCGCACATAAGGCTAAAAGTGAATACTATAACTTGCCTGAGTTCATATGCTGTCCATCCATCTTATGATATCATATCAATTGAATTTATTGTAATTTTAATACTATTTCCACTAAATGTCGGATCATATTACTTTTATTATTCTTTTACTTGTTTCATTATAATGTGAGAGGTGAATTCTATAATTATATATCTCATTTAATTCTTTATTTTGTAATAAAATATATAACGTAATTTACGGGATGTCTTCTTTAATAAATCGTGACATTCTGAACGTATGTCGGCTCACTCAGGTACATCTTAAACATCTATACAATAACAGTTACCTGAAAATCAAAACTATCATGCATTAGAGAAAACACAAAAAGTGAACAACTCAATAAAATACATGAGAACAACACGTTTTAAATAGTTTAGTCTCATACATTAAGATAATTTCAGAAATAGATAATAGAAAATATGAATTAAAAAATTGTTTTTATAATTTGAAATAAATAGAAATAAATAAATAGTGAAATATAAACATATATAAACACTATAACTTCACCAGAAATAATTTCTAATTAAAACATTTAACCTTTAATGACAACTTAATATTTAATTGTAAATATAACATACCGTTTCAGAGAATATAATAAATGCTGCACCTTAATGAATATAATATTAATAAGAATAAATATACAGTAGCTGTAATATCTTTTAACTATCTCATCCACACTCATCATCACTGAAAATTTAATAACCTAACATTAATGTTATATAAATATTAATAACACGATAAAGTATATAACAATACTATCATTTCTGAATTGATATAATTTGATGACACCTCAAATAATTAACACTGAAAATATAGAGTCTTATATTTTATGTACAGGAGTAAAGAACACGTTAAAATGAAAATATCCTTTTTTAATGTTTCTTGTGATTGAAGTAATTGATTATTGAGTGGATGTTTTTGAGATGTACCAAAAGAGTGAGCCGATATATAAATGAAATTTTACGTCGTAATTTAAAGGCCAAGACTCTTTAAATAACGATAATAAAAGATATTGAGAAGAACGGAGATTACATAAAAACAAAATACTTTGATTTACGACTTTTATTATTATATATATACATATATATACATATATACATATGTATCGGCTCTTTTTTATTATACGATAGAGTTCATATTTTGAGCTCTGAGTAATTTATAAATATAACACAAGCACCTACCTCTGTAAAACTTTTAAAAACACTCCAAATGCTGTTGATTATCATATCTAGTCTTAATCTAAAGAAGGACTAATATTAAAAAATTGATATCAGCACTATTGGAGGCGACATAATAGCACATATAGCCGAATTTATGACTGGATTAGACTAAGATTATAAGATTTTATCTGTATCATCTAAAATTGACTCTGAGACCAATTACAAGTTTATTGTTGAGTTTAAGAACCACAAAGCCGCGTTATTCATCGAATAAAAGTCGAACAAAGATTTGGAAGTCAGTGCTTTCAGAGTCTTGACTCAAGATGAGTTGTGATTTTCTATCTTTAAAATCTATTAAGTATGTTATTATATGATACTAAAATAATAGTATTCTTGCAAATAACATCAAATAACTAAGGATATGTAGCTATGGATATTGTTTCTAAATTGTGATAATGATATTATGAGTTAGTTATGTACTAACAAGAAGTGAGGGCTCATTGAGTACAAATACCTGCACGTTCTATCACGGTGAAAGAACGTATGAAAATATAATATGATGATAGAATTAAATTAATTATTTATTGAGTAGATGTTTTGTGAACTAACTACTAAAATAGTGAGTCGCATCAGTAAATAGGTTATTTGTCATTACTTTCATATTAAACGACTCAATACACTGATTCTCAGATTTGTTTGTTACATTTCATGATATGAATATAATATTCATCATTTTTGCTTATAAATGCTATTCTCTTATTTTATTCCAAATCCACATTAATCTACTCCACTCCAGATGCTGTTTTTGCTTTATTCAACGTAGATGGTGGGCGGTTTTACTGAGCGCTCTCTCGACTCCATTGACCCGAAAATAATGTCTTTGGTTTCGGATTACATGTTGAACACTGTGAAGCAAAAGGATTTTAAGATCACTTCAGTTCAATCTCAGGTGGTGGCAGGAATAAACTTCAAGTTCACCGTTGAATTCGGGGGGAAACGCGCGATTCTGGTTGTTTTCAGGAGCCTGAGCTAGTAAATTGAAGTGAGTTCCTACACAGAACTAAACGATGAAATGTGAGAAGGTTGGTTCATTAAATTTATGCGGATATTGGACGCATGGTATGAATTTAACAGATTTACTTTGTTAATAGGTAAGTAATAGGTTGTAACTTACCCACAATACTAAAGCCCAGTTTAACAATTTCGTCTTAATCGTTTAAATCATGACATCTGAAATGGTAAATATGCCATACCTACCTGCCATACTTGAAATTATCAGTAGACAATATGCATTTACAGGAGATTACAATATTATCAATATCATATTATTATTTATAATATAAATTAAAATAGAATAAAAGTACTCACTTAACAGTATCTCTATGTATCTCTAGACTCAATAATCAATTACATTAATCACAGGAACATTTTTAAATAATATTTTCATGTGTTCCTTACTTTTGTGACTATATACATGTAGGAGTCCATATTTTTAATTCTTATTTTTTAGGTCCACAAACTTGAAATGAAGATAATATATTTTTCCACTAATTTATAATAAAATGAACAGCTAATATTACATAGATTTTTCTTTCTACTTGTTTTGAACAATTTAAATATTATTAATTAAGTATAAAAAGATTACCGACAACGGGGATTGAACCCGCGACCACAGGATTAAGAGTCCTATGCTCTACCAGCTGAGCTATGACGGCAGATTGAAAATAATATGCTAATTATTACAATTATTTTAGTACTATTTGCAGTAATTTTCATCTTATTCTTTTGAGTAAAATAATAGATGGGTTATGACATGAACGTTCAGTATGATATATGAGTTATCACTCATCTAAAATAAGAATCTTAAAGTTAATAATCTTAAAGTTATATTTATATTGCGAGATTAATTATATCTGTACATAGTATGTCATATATTTTAAATTCCGCTCCACAGAATTAAATGTTACTTTTATAATTTGTGCTCTAATTAGTAGATTAGAAAAAGTAATAAAATGTTGGAATTGAATCAGATACAACTTATGTTGATTCTTCCGTGATAGCGCAAAAGTTTGCTGCCAAATGTCCAGAAGGCTAGTTGGATTATGGAGTTGGATGCGAATGTATTACTGGGGTTGCAAATTACGCAAACGTTTCTGGTATTTGCAGATGCTCGTCTGGCTACCTTAGTTTTGATCGTACTTAGTGCGTGGCTGCGTGCGCTCCTGCTTATATTAACGTGGCTCGTACGATATGTATTGTTGATTGCAAGGTGGATTCATCTGTAATCGGCTAGGACACCACCCTTTGTGTGCTTCCAACCTAGTGCTCTCCTTATTACCTGAACACTGACAGCTCTCAGTGCATAGCCAGCTGCTCAACAATTAATGCTGTGGTTAGCCTAAATACTCCGTATACATGTGTAACATGCGAATCGATCGACCCAACCAAGGTCTACAACTCAGGCGCATGCATTTGTAAAGACAAATTCGACGTTAACGGCGTCACCTGCATCTGCAAACCGCAAACGTATCTTACTGGTATAACCTGCTCACCTTGTCCAGTTTAAATCCCAGCTCTCATTCCAAACTTGAACAGGCGCGCTTGCGTCCAGAAAGATTAATGCCTTAGTGGTGGTGACACCGCGTATTTGAGCCTGGATGAAACGTAATGCGTTGCTTCCTGCTCATTATATGATGTTAATTAACAAAAATGTGTTAGCTCATGCGGCTCAGCAGAGATAATCAAAGGAGCTTAATGTCAGTGCGATTCCTCGAAGGGATTCGTATTAAAATAAGGTGTTTGCGTGTGCAGTGGCGTATCTCCATACATATTCCCTAATAAAGCCAATAATTTATGCACACCCTGTAACGAGCAAGCCGGTTTCAAGCCCGACCTGAATATTCAGCTTAACTGCGAGTGCCTCGGCACTGGTGCCTTCTTAGTCCAGAATTTGGCGAGAACCGCATGTCTCGCCGACTGCTCATCCGATAACGCCTTCTGTAGTGCCGATCTCCAGCATTGCATCGCCAATTGCGCGTAAGAGAGCTCAATAACAACCGGTCTTACCTGCACCGCCTGCTCAACTGTTGATCAGAACACAATCTACCAAAATAACGCATGCGTGTGCAAGGATGGCTTCAACCCATCAGCTAACGGGTGCACTCAAGTTTGTGACCCGGCCAACAACGTGGTCCTCAAGGACAGGAACTGCGCCTGCATAGCCGGGATGGAATTCGTGTACAAGTCAACGACCAAGTGCTGGTGCCAAGTCGGGCTCATTTCAAGCGCGAACGGGTGCATCCCGTGCCCGTCCCAGCTCGTTCCGAATAACGATCGTACATTCTGCGTTTCAACTTAATCTTGCTCTCCTGGTTACTTAAATTACATTCAAACAGCCTGCGTTCCGGATTGCGCGCTCGATTTCTAAAAATTCTCGAACCTTGCTGGTACTCAGTGCGTGTACAAGGCCAATTGCGGGGTGGGAACTACTCAGACGTTGAATCCGAGCAAGTGCGTGTGCAACGCGAAGAAGAGCTTCGTACAACTTCCAGGCGGTACCGAGTGCACCTCGTGCGCTGCCTTGGGCAAGATCCCGAACGAGGCCGGTACCGGCTGCGTTTCATGTACCGGAGTAGGTGTGATCCCGAATCCGACGTACACGCAGTGCATCTGCAACGCGTCCGATTTCTTCGTGAACACCTCAGGCGTCTGCAAATGCATGCCCAGCTACGCCGGAACCACCACCTGCACCAAGTGCGAGTTCGACACCCCGATCGTGGACGAAATCATCAATAAATGCACCGCGTGCGACTACACCCTCGGCTTCATCAGGGACAAAATCGCGGTCAAGGACGACTGCAGGTGCGACCCCTCAAGGGGCTTCGTGATCAATTTGAACGACAAACCGAATCTCTCGTGCATTAAATGCACCGGAAACACAGTTCCAATAAACGGGGTGTGCTCACCGTGCCCAGTTGGACAGATAAACGACGAAAACAACATCAACTGCATCTGCGACATTAACATGCACCTGGTTAGTAAGAACGGAAAATGCGCCTGCGACGTTCAAAACAACTACGCGGGACCAAGCACCACCTGCGTTCTGTGCACAGGAGACACCGCGTTCGTGAGCCCGGCCGGAGACATCTGCATCGAATGCAATGTGGCCTTCGGATTCAACCCGGGAAAAACAAACGGACTCTGCACGTGCATCAACCCAGCACACGTCATCTCGGACTCAAAATGCGGTGAATGCGACGGAAACAAAGGATTCCAGCTCATGAAAGTCAACGGAGCATGCGTCTGCAAAGACTAATGGCTATTCGACGTAAACCCAACTACATGCGTCCAAAACTGCAACCCGTACTCGATCAAATCGGCTGATAAATGCGTTTGCGTCGATAACTCGTCACTCACGGCCACCGGATGCGTATGCAAGGACACATTCATCGGACTCAACTCAAAATGCGTTTGTAAAGACACGTTCGTTCTGGTTGACGGATTGTGCCAATGCCCAGTTAATCAAACCGAATAAGACGGATTCTGCAAAGTGGTCGTCAAAGTTAACGCAGCCGTAGTCGGATCCGCCATCGGAGGCAGCATCGTTCTCATTATCGTCATATGCGTAGCTGTCTGGTACACCAAAAAAGCTAAAAAGGAAGCTAGAAAGAAAAATCACCAACCTGAAGACGATGAAAATGATGAAGACACCACTAAAGAAAAATAACCTAAGAAAAGAAATAGAAAAGCAGCGTTACAATAGGTTAACAACAGTTCAATCGAAGTAGACCTTCTTGAACAACAACCAGCTGTCGAAGACTACAACGACAGCAAAAAACTTGAAATTCTTGATGATGATACAAAGGACTCACTCCCAGTACCTATTGATGGTATGACTATAACTGATATATGAGATTCAGGTTTAAACAATAAATAAAACATAATAAAACAATATATTTTTGTAAATATTCTCTATATTCCTTAAATAGACTATCTAGATATATCTTGTAATTTTATATTATATTTATAATAAGATGAGTTATGTGTTAGTGAGGCGTTGGTGATTCATTTAACTAATCAGAGACGGCAAAACAATAAAAAATTAACATAATCATATAATGTCACACATAGATGATCCCTACTGTAGTAATTCAGTGATCTTATAGTATAGCTATGTTATTTAAGAGTTATCAAGTAGGGTTTAAAGATGTACAAACTCGTTGGCATAAATATTTGTTTTCATAAATTCTGTAAAACCACTTGTGCTAATTTGGTCTATCCAAACTTTCTTGTGCTGATTATATAAAATTATTACATACCGTATTGTTTGTAATATTCTAGCATTATATTTAAACTACTTACTGTTTTACATAATCATTTTTGCGTTCATGATTACTTCCATAAGTATTTGATCATAAAATATACGTTTGATACCGTCTAAACTTTGTATAATATTACTATCTAACAGGTTTTGCACAGTAATAATAGCCAAATCCTCTGGACTATATTTCTAGAGATTCACTTCGATACTTCGAATTTTGCTGTTATAAAAGGATTTGCATTATTAAGGAGTACGTCCTTTAATATTTTATGCTATTACACGCCAGTTTATTACATTTCCTTTGAATGACCTTGTCAACTGGATCATTTTGCCAGTTTCTTCCTCACTCCACTTACCATATGCTCTTGATTGCATTAGAAGTGGATCAATAGTAAATATAGTAATGCCATTGTTAATATCACAAAAATACAAATATTTCCAAATCAATAGGTTATAATTTATTCGGCACACATTTATATTATTATTATTTTATATTTGTTATTCACCACTAAAAACGCTGTTCTTAAAAAACGCCTATTTTCTAATTCACAAAAATATATTTATTTGAACGGATTAATTGATCATTAACCAAAATATCTACTGCTTCTTATAGATTATATATTAAAATATTTATATTAATTTATGACTATGAAGAACAAAACCATAATTGTACTATTGGAAGGAAGCAACTAGAGAACCAAATTTCTATGAATTTCAAAGCTATCAAGATTTCAATTGAAAATACTATTTGATCTATATTTGGAAATGTACATAATATTAATAATGATGAAACTAAGAAATAGAATCTATGACATTTTAATAGTTTGGTTCATTATGAATACGATTTGGATACATTTGTGTATACACTTACTCTTTAATGATATTTAATGTCATTATCTGAAGATAACTTTTGAGATTTACATATGGTTAGGCTTTATTAACTCTATCACTTGAATAATATAAAATGTATTTCAAACTCAATATACTAATTCAGCTGACATTTTCCAAGCATATTCAAAATAAATACTTCTTAACTATCCCATTTGTATCGTACTATTGCGAATATCTTCTTAAATGATTTTTTGATTTGAAAACAAAAAATAATAGTTGGATACACGCATGGAATTCGCGGTCAGTTACCAAATACATTCTTATTTGGATACCGAATATTGACGTTAAAGTTTCGTTATTTCTCTGCGTTGAAATATTTAAACAATAATTTAAACAATTTCGTTAACTCTATTTGTAATTTGCACGTAATAACATAACAATTTGTATTTCGCATGCAAATGACTTAAACTGGTCCAGAACATCACATGACAAAAGAATTTGCAAAGTGTACTTGGAATGTATTTTAAAATGGTTATTTGATTTGAAAAATTACAACTCGTGAATTTTGTAATTTCAATATTTGTGCATCAAAACCTATTTTACCACACCTCACGAGAATGCAGCGAGAATACAAACAGTGGTCCGAAGCCGAAATTTCCCAGATAATTTCGATTTGCAGATCTTATAAGGAAAGAGTGTTGAACTGGAACAAGATATCCAGCGCAATGGGCGGAAGAAGCCCGCAGCAGTGCAAGTCGTTCTACAACAACAAAATCAAGCCGATCGAGAAAAGGATGTACCAGCTCTCCAGCGATTCAGTAAGTCTGGCTGCGATAGCCTTGAAGAACCTGTTGTGCGTGAAGTCCTACGATAAGTTCGACCACATCAAGCAGATCTACTGCGATCACATTCAGATTGACGTACTCCTAAATGTGCAAATGGTGATGATGGACAACAAGCAGTTCAACTACAACATGGACCTGATCAAGACAGTCGCCCAGGTCTTGCATCAATATTTGCAGCACAAAGACAACTTGGCCAGACAGATAGAGGAAACCAACATGGCGATTTTTGAGTCGATGGTGATCTCTAAAGAACAGTACTAGCACCTGTCCAAGCTTATGAACAGCATCAGCTGCGAAACCTTGTACCAGAAACTTCTGTAGCTATTGAAGCAAAAGTATTTGTGATTTTTTAAATATATTTCTATTTTATAAATACATATTCTCTAGGATTCAAATTCAACTTTACTTTCTTAGAACCATTTAATTATAAAAATAACATGACAATATTTTCAAAAATAATTGAGATTGAGGGAAACGAAAATAATTATGTTAGTAAGGATTGATATCTGCGACAGAATTATATTATTTTAATTTTTATTCAACTTTATAATTTACCCATTTCTATCATCTATTTTGTGTTCTAACTTTTACACATACAGTTTGAATATTCTTATATATTGATTTAATCTGTTGAGCCTAGTTATAATTATATACAATTCATTTTGGTTTATCTACTGTTATATTAATGATCAGCATCAAAATATATATATATATCATAGTACGTAACACTATGTGTTTGGAGTGTATTAATAAAAATTATTTTAATTTTAGAATTATTATAAATATTAATAATATACAATTAAAATTATAATATTTCATCTATTTCAACTTATATTCAAATATATATCAAATTTTAAACTTAAAACAAGAAGTAATAATAGTCTATGGATTCCTTCATAAAGATAAAACAAACATTACTAAATACTACTATTATTACATTATGAACCCGTAGTACTTTAAACTGTAATGAATATAAACATAAGCTAAAATTTCACTATTTCTTCAAATTTACAACTATTCCAATCTGTTAGCGGCGTGTGAGATTATTGCTGTATGGAAGATTTATGAGTTATATCGCATTCATATAGACTTTTAACAAAATTCTATGCATCATTTCTATCATCATAACTGATTTAGCTTTCATCATTTTGGGAATGAAAATTGTTTTGGGGCATAACAAAATATTATGTTGTTGACATGTATAGATATATAAATCTCTTTTGAATTTACTTCACTTACTCTTCTTCGATAAATATATTCATAATTTAGTATATTTTTGTGATCATAATAATTTGATCTACAAGAGATAAATGAAGTATATAAGTATGTATTAGTATTAGTTGTATATAGAACTATATATTATAGCAACTTGAGATCTAAAGCCAATTACAATAATTTTCTGGAATTTACTTCTAAAGTTATGAAAAAGCTATATAAACATCATAATTATTTATAATTAGTGCTATATTTCTTTATCGATCAAAAATCTAAATATTTTGAAAAATCATAACCAAATGTTATAAGTTTGTAATACTTCCCACGTATGAAAAGTAATTTAATTTTTATGTCAATTATACTACTTGCCAATAGTTACTATCTCAGAGTTACGGGAACTTTCAAGATGTTTCTCACTTGTTATTAAATGATCGATGAAAGAAATACAGTGTAAACTATGTTTTAACTAAAATATAATGTCAATCTTAATTTCATGCATACGCTTATTATTATAGCCTATAAGAAACTGTTTCATGACAGTATACTAAATATTAGGGTCTTCTTCATCAATTATATTAATATCATTCATTTGATTTTGCAAATTTTGACTTTTATTGCACGAAATAATATGTTATATTATTTACTGTATTTTAATATATTTCCACTTCATCATGAACAATTAAATAGTTTTCAGTAGTTAATACTATATCTAAAATTTAATTATTTGCAGAAATTCCAGAGCTAATAATTTATTATAATTACGATTTAAATGGTATTTGGTACCATCATATTTGAAATTTATAAATTAGTGAGCTTATCCGTTAGGATAATATTCCACGTATGAAATAACGTATATATCTCCAAAAATTACGAAAATATCACAAACATCAATATTCAAATAGTTTTTATTCAATAACTAAAAAATCGTAGTGTTACATATTATTATATATCACTTCCTCGAGACGGCACAAACGAACGACTGTGAGACTTTCGAAAGCATAACATATGCTCTCGCACGCCAGTGTTTCCACTTTCAAAACGGGCTCAACCCGTCATTTATGTCCACTCAGTAAAGACCCAATAGGGCCCTCACTGAGTCGTTAGCGGACCAGTTTCACCTGATTCGCTAACTTACTTTTAAGAAACTGGTTCTCGCTTCTCAGTTTCTTTTTGCTCGTTATTTCCTACGGTTTGCACGAGAGGTTGTTCCATTGTATTGGAATTGCTTGATAATCAACATCAAAATATATATAATTCTCAAACAAATATGAGAAATTGCTCCATTTTCTTGTTATTAATTCATAAATATATTTTTAGAAATTTCAATAAATTCATGTTTTATTCAAATATATTCTGACTTTTTGCCACATCTACTATATAATGAAAATAGTAAACATGTAAAAGTTAAATCAAATACATCTCAATCCGATTAATGAGTTACTAACTAGCGGTTCCTCAAAACGGCTTATTAATATTAATTAATGATCACCATCAAAAAATACAAAATTCTTAATAACTTAAGTGTTGTTGTGATCCTCCTTAAATCTTTTTAATTATTTTGAAATTTTAAATTAAATCTATTAATTGTAATTATAACCTTATATGTTATATGAAAAAAGATAGTTAAACTAAGAAAGAGTAATTTGAGTATAAAATCGTTCAGGTAATCTAGCATGCCATAAATAATTAGTTACAATTTTCAATTCAGTTGATAAGGTATGTTTAAATGACCAAAATGAGATTTCACATCGTGACATACTATTTTTATTTAATTATAACATTTTATTATGCATGATGATATATTTAGAATGAAATTATTCTTTATATCTTAAAAATTAATATATATTACGTATTTTGCAATAATTTTCACCAGATAATTTATTCCAGCAGCCTACGTGTGCTTTTCATTTTGCGAGCTTTTTAAATGATATTTAGGCTGTCCGTTAGGCTTTTAGCTTCGAATTCTTTTCCGGTGTCAAGTTTCGTTTTGATCGCGTCTTTCGTATTGAATTCTTTGTCGTCGAACAAGAAATACACTCCCTCCATTTCAACTACCCTTAGCGTGTTCTTTTTGATCCTTTTAATTAAACTATATAAATATGTTCTATCCGCTTCATTGAACACGCTTATTAGATTCCTCATTTGTATTACAACCTGAACAGCCGCTGGGATGCCCACTATGCACGAAACCAAACTCATTAGAATTGACGTCGCGTGCTAGTCACTCGACCCAACGCTGAACAGAGCGAATTTATTTATAAGTCCTCCGTTTACGTTTAACCCTTTGAAGGCAATTACTGTTTACAGTACCCTAACTGAACTCAAAACGGTTAAAAGGGAACAGAACAAAACGAACACAAAAATATTCTGAGAGTAAACGGGGACCCCCACCCACGGACAAATGTGGTGGAAATCAGTTAGGCACCCGAATTCGGAGTGCTCCGTGAAGGGGACAACGTGCGCACACGTGTCACACTTGAACCCGAGTATTTTAACGAATTTGGACTTCAATTTGTTGTGTGGCATTTGGTTAGGTTGGGATTAATTAGATTGGGGTGAATTTGATACTGAATCTGAAATTGTGGTTGAGTTAGAGACTGGAATCACCCTCTTGAAGAGGAGGCGGGATAAAAGAACAGAAACAACAAGCGACAAAATAATCTAAAGACGACGCAGAGGAAGAGGCAAGGTGAAAGAACCAGGAGATACACGCAACTCCTTCGAAATCTACGCACACCACGAACCACAGATGAAAGAATACACACTAAACTTCAACGCATAAATCAACTCAACCAAAATATACGAAATCAAAGAAAACAACAACAAACTACGAATTACATTCGCACGACGCAGCTTCGACACACATGCGATCACCAATAAACCACACACGTACGCCTGCAAAGCTAACACCATGAAATGGCCAGAACGAAGCGCACTCACATACACATTCCACACATAATGAACAGCTTTGTTTACCATTATATGAGAAGTGGTAAACATATTCCAAAATTAAATCAAATGACTATATTATTGTGCTTTTCACTTCTCCTTAAATGGATAATTTTAACATGTTAATGCATCACCAAGTGAGTTTATAAACTGTGCAAAACTTAAGTAGTTAAAATATTGATATATAATTGAATCAGAATCACATCAAAATCTTCTGAATTTGCTCCTCGATATCTTTTATCGACTTTCCCTTAGTTTCAACTTTCTTAACTAATGAACCAAATTATTTTCTTATAGCTTCAGCACTTTCTCTGAATACCTAAAATCTTTGAGCTATTACTTCTGGTGAGTCATCTTTTCTGATTATGCATCTAGTAGCAATATCTGCTGGTGGTGGATTATTGGTCTTGTGATAAGTTGAGCCAGTTTCTGGATCAAACAATCTTCCTCCGAGTCTTTCAGTAATCTCGGCTTCATCTCCTTGCATCTCAATAACGTGAGTTACATCAAAATGCTCACCAGTCAAGAACTTGGCTTGTTCTTCTGTTCTTGGGAAACCATCAAGCAACCAACTGTGATTTGGCGGTAAAGATTTAAAATGATTTTTAAGCAATTGTTCAATAGTAAGATCAGGAACTAAACCTCCGTTTTCAGTTATTTGTTTTATTTGTTGTCCTATCTCAGTGTTATTTTTTATTTCAGCTCTGACTAAATCTCCAGTAGAAACATGTGAATACTCAACTTTATTTTTAAGTAAGTCACATTATGTTCCTTTACCAACCCCTGGAGGCCCTATAAGAATAGCTCTGAATTATTTAACAGTTGTTTAAGTAGTTTGTGGATTATTTGCGGCGCATCCCATTTTATTATGAGTGAGGTGGTTAAACATAAATATAAATAAACATAAATAATATGGACTGGCCAGATTGGATATTTTAAAAACGAAGATAGAATTATCAATGAATATGAAAAATCGACTAGTAAATTCAAACAATAACTATTTCCACTTCTATAATTCAAATACTAATATTTGACTGATATTTTACTATTACTTAAAGGAACTATTACTTAAAATAAATATATTGTATATTGTAAAACATTTATATCTTTTTCTCAATCATTCTCTTACAGCTGCATCATCTTCTTTTTTATCTATTAATTTAGATTTAAGTTATTTTTTAGCAGTTGTTGTAGTTTTTGCCTTATTGACTTTTGTTGGTTTAGATCCATCAATGTCTCTTAACTTTTATCTTTTGGCTTTTTATTAGACTTTTCTGGTACAATACCAAACGATAATTCCTGATGCAATAACGGTTAATACTCCCAGAACACTTGAAATAATAACAAAAGGTACAGCTTTGATTTCTACGCATGAATCTCCAGCGTCTTTATAGCCAGAATCGCATTAGCAAGCCCCGTTAACAATAATAGCATTCTTTTTACATACACATGAGTTGCTTTCCTGTAAGAAAGTCTGCAAGCAAGAGCACGACAATCCATTAAGAGCGGAGTAATCTACGCATGTGCATTTTCCGTCTACTACGATCTATAATGGACCACATGTTTTAACACATGAGGTGTTCATCGTATCATAGTACATTCCATCTTGGCAAACGCATTTTCCTTCAAATTTTTCGGGTTTATAGCCCACATTACCATTACATTCTACACATTTTCCATAATAAACAAAATATTCTGGTTTAACGCATGTACAAACTTAATTCGCGTCCCAATCTGGGTTGAATCCGAGTGATTCGAGGCAATTTGTACACCTTGTTTTATCCGCTGAAATATATTTCTTTTCTCCTTCACAAAGATCGCATTTGTCGACACCAGCGTAATTATTTGCGTTATCGCACGCGCATCCACCTGGGATGGTGATGAAGTGAGCGGATGTGTTGCAAACGCATAAATATCCAATGGAGTCTGGGATTTCTCCGTCCCCTGTGCAATTTGTGCATCCACCTAGTTGTGCTATTTCATCAGCAGGACATGTTTAGCAGCTGACGACGACTTATTATTCTCCTTCTCCGTCCGTTTTGTCTTGTACGAATCCGAGTGAGTAGTCGCAGAAGCATTTTCTGTTTGCTTGAACGCTCACGAAGCCGATGTCCACATTACATTGTGAGCACCTTTTCTCGCCCTTTTCAATGTACGGGTATTCCCCTTCGCATTTAACGCATACAGTGCTCCCGGCGTAATTATGCAGGTAGTCGCAGATGCAGACCCCTCCCTCAGAGATGAACGCCTTTGAGACATCACAAACGCAGTTAACGAAGCTCGGATCCGGAACAGTTCCGAATTACGTGCACGGAACGCAGTCGGTCATATCCGCGTTCGGAACTTATTTTAGAGCTGAGCACAAGGTGCACGAGCTTGCACCCGGGCGTTGGACGTAGCTCATGTTCTTGTCGCAGATGCATTTATTGGGTGAGGTGGTGACGTCGGTGCCCGTTCCGCAGTTGGCCTTGTATACGCACTGGAATCCGGCGAGGTTTGCATACGAATTCGTGTCCAGGGAGCAGTCGGAGAGACAGTAGGTGCCGTTGAGGGAGAGGTATCCTGGTGCGCAGAGGGCTGGTGAGACGCACGAGGTGCGGTCGATTGAGGGCACTTGCGGGTTGGGACAGGCCACGCAGACGCCCAGACGCACGTACGTTCCCGCCGGGCACCAGCACGCGGTTATGGAATTGGACTAGAAGACGAATCCGAGGAAGCACACGCACGCATCACCGGCGAGATTGCGGGAGGCGTAATTCGCCATCTTGCACACGATCTTGCACTTACCAGAATCAAGCGTGTAGTCGGTCTTGCACTAACAAGCCTTCGTAGACGCGTTGAACTCGGAATTCACGTCCAAAGACGAGCAGTAATAACACCTGTGATTTATCGGATCATAAAGAGAATTATCGTCCTCACAGTTGGTAATACACATATCAGACGAAGCCGACGTGTTCGCGGAACAGCTGGGTATACATTAAGTTTTATCCTGGCTCACATACTGATGAATACCGATCTTGGTGCATGTGCACTTACCAGTTACCGCAGATAAAGCCGGGTTGAACCCGTTGACCTCGTTACAAGGCACGCAGAGGTTTCCAGCTGTATTTTTAAATATAAACTTTCCAGTTCCAGAACAACCACATTTAGCCTGACCAGCAACTGACACGAAACCCTTATACTCGTTACAAACACATTTTCCGTTTACGCCCATTTCGTCAGGCTCGCAAACTTAAACGCATTGCTTTCCGGCTTTATTTATATAGTTAGGGCAGGTAGCCGTGCAATAGGTACCAGTTGCATCCAAATATCCTGATGAACAGCCATCAACTTACGGATCAATACAGTCGGTTCTCAAAGTACTTGGAACTTTACCAGCTGGACAAATGCTGCAAGATTCACTGGCAGATTTATACGTTCCAGATTTACACCAACAATTGTTATCATTTTACTTCTCGAAGTAAACATTTACGCATTCACAAGTTCTTCTGACTAAAACGGCATTATTTTTGCATGTTGGAAGAACTATCACAGCACAAATACCATACTTTAACTCATATCCAGAGACGCATACACATGCAGCAGCATCTTTATCATAAACTTAGTAGGCAAGAGGACATACTGAGCATCTACTGGTTATTTGATCTATTTATAATCCAAGGTCGGCGCAGTTAACGCAAGCCGTTCCATCAATATTCAAATTTCCTTACGAACAACTTGGTTCGCAACCGGCGGTGGTTTAATCATATTTAATAACGTTTCCAGGTAAGCATATGCATTTTCCAAGGTTGAGATCGGCGCCTTCGGCGGCTAGAACACCGCATCCTGCACTTCTTACAATGCATTTGGTTTGTTTAAGATCGGACATACCAGTTCCGCAAACTGACACGCAGTATTTGTTATTTTCGTCTGGCATGTAGCTTCCGCATGAGTCAACGCACTTTGTTTGCTCATAATTTAGTAGTTTAGGTGAGCAATCTGTAACGCATGAGAGTTTATCAAATGATAGGTAGTGTCCAGCATTACAAACGCATGTGCTCGTTCCAAGAGAATTCGTTGGGCAAGTTCCAATGCATTGCATTAGGTCCAGATTTACGAAATCGGGGGCGCACGTGGCAACACATCCAGTTCCCGCCAAATCAATATAGCCCGTTATGCACGTAGCATCGCAGTGGAGCTTGTCAACGCTTATCAGCGCTGGAATGGCCAAGCAAGCATTTTTGGTTATACAAGTGGTTCTGGCCACATCGGCAACGTATCCTCCATCGCACTGGCAGGCTCCGTTAACGCTTTTTGCGCCCAGTTCGCAGACCTTAACGCATTAAGTTCCCTTAAGGTTCAACGAGAATTGATCACAAGTATGAACGCAGAATTAACCGCTGAGGTCCAGGAACTCACCGTTTGTGCATGAGGAAACGCATTTTTCTTTGTTCGCGTCCGGGATTTTGGAAGTTAAAGAGCACTGAACGCACTTTCCAAGTGGTCCGGCGAAGAATTTAATTGAGCCGTAGTCATCGCACTCGCATCTCTTGGTGGAGGTGTTGAAAACTGAGTTGGGGTCAATAATGGAGCAGGAAACGCACACGTGCAGGTCGTTGGACATGAGGCCGAAGTCGGCGCAATCGGACACGCACTGGGTTCCTTTCAAATAGGAGCCCTCGACCACCCAGCAGTCTGAGATGCAGGTGAGGTTGTCGGACGCACGGTACGAGCCGTCGCAGGCGCACGCCGTCGGAGTCGAGGTGGTGCCCGTTCCGCAAGCTAATGAGCCCACGCACCCGTTCTGAGCGATGTTCAAAATGAACCCGGGCCTGCACACGCACTCGTTCGAGACGTTGTACTGGCCCAAATCGCAGGTGGACAGGCAGAATTTGCGCGTAATATCAAGTAGTTGGCCAGAGGCGTAGCAAGCAGCCTGGCAGCTCACACCGTCAATACCGAGGTATCCTGTACCGCAAGTTGTTTCGCAGGCCGTTTTGGCCATGTTCAGGTACGAGGCGTCCTCGGATTAACAATTCGCAACGCAGCGCTGCTTATCAACCGAAAGGTATTTATTCTGAGCGCAAACGCAAACACCGTTTTTGGATACGGAGCCGGATCCGCACGCGCTAACGCAATTTAGCCCGTTTAAGTTTATTTTCCCGCTTCCGCAGCTAGCAACGCATGCTGTTCCAGCTATATTTATGTATTCTCCAGCCGAGCATGTTGGTACACATTATTACAAATCCTTACTAATGAAGTACCCGTACTGGCACACGCACTGCTAATTGAACTCAGCGCGCCCTATTCTGGCATTAGCAATCGCTCCACAGCCAGTTTGCGTTATGCACCCCCTACTTGAAATAGTTATCAGGTCCGTTCCACAGGACGCTACGCATTAAGTTCCAGCCAAATTCGCGAATCCGGGCGTGCAGAGCTGAACGCAAAAAGTGCCTGCTATGTTCAAAACGGAGGCATCGTCGTTTTTGCAGTCAGGAACGCACCCGGATTTATCAACTTTTATGTAGTTATTTGTAGTGCAGGCGCACGCACCTATTATAGTTTGGGTGTTCGTGCCGCAGCTGGTAACGCAGCTCGTGCCCGCGAGGTTCACGTATGAGGACGGATTATCAAGCTGGCAGCTTGAAACGCAAATCTAAGTTAGGCTCAGGTACTTCCCGTCTTGGCACACGCAGAAACCGGTTTTCTCGCCGGAGCCGTCAACAGAACCCGCGCCGCAGTTACCAAGGGCAACACAGAACTGGCCGTTGAGAGAAAGCTAAGAACCCTCCTCCAAATAGCAGTTTGACACACAGCTTGTTTTTAAAACGCTCGGAACCTTGCCAGATTGGCACTAACAAACGGAACCCGAGGTCTACGTCCCAGATCCGCACGAAGTGGTGCACTAAGTTCCAGCAAGATTCTTAAAGCTGGACGAGTCGGAGGCACAATCTGAAACACATCCCTAAGCATCTTGCTTCAAAACATAGCCCGATAAACAAATACAGTTCAAACTAGAGGCTTAACCTGATTGGGAGGTACACGTGGTTGAGGTCACGCATGATTTCCCGTCAAGGGAGATCAGATCTGAACCGCAAGATGCGATGCACTGCGTTGCAGCCGTATTCAGGTAATTTCCATCACAATTTGACACGCAATAAAGCCCGTCCAAGCTCAAAATTGATCCGTCATTAAGCTTACAATCAGCTACGCAGCCAGTTAAATCAACCTTTCTATAAGTTCCAGCATTACACTGACATTAATTATAAGCGTTCATAGTTTGACCAGCGCCACAAGAAGTAGCGCACTAGTACCCATTCACATCGAAAATTGAACAAGAGGCAACGCAGAAAGTACCAAGCTCGTTTAAAAATCCAGGAGCGCACTTTTTCTTCTCCACACAGGAAACCTTTGAAATATCAGGAACTGTGTTGGCAGGACAAGCTTAGCAGTTAGGGAATTGATTTATGGTGTCAGAATTGCACTTACACTATGAATCGAAGGATGATAATGCATTTATTATTGTGCATGATTTGCAAACACCACCTTAGGAACCAGCACCATCGTCCGCACAGTCCTCAATGCACCTTGTTTTTGCCAGATTCAAGCTGGTGAGACTGCAAACACAAGAGGACGATGAAATAATAGCGTTCGAAGTTGTGCACTAATCCAAGCACATTGTTTAATTCAGGTTCAGATAACCAACAGAACAAGGTTTTTCACAGTTTTTTTAGTCCTTACTCAAATAGTACCCTGATAAGCAAACACATTTTAATAAAACGTCTATTTCTGCATTTGTTCCACAATTAGCATGAGCTGAGTTATCTACGCATAGAGAACCGTTTAATGCAACAGCTTTGCCAGTTTTACAAACGCAAGCGGAGTTACCTGAATCAATTTAAACTGATTAGTCGCTGCATCCGCTGAATGGAATACAGCTGTTCTTTTGAAGATTTAGGACTTCTCCGCTTTCTGGGCTTGCGACGTAAACGCACGCGCTAACGCATTGTGTTCCGGCTGAGTTTAGGAACTATCCGGCTGGGCATTGGCTTACGCAGCTTAGTGAGTCTGAGGCTTTCGCTTTTCCTGTTTGGCACACGCATTTTCCGATGTCAACGCTGATTCCGGCTTTTGCGCCTGGTTCGCACTTGGATACGCATTATGTTCTGAGCAGGTTGAGCGCGTAGGTGCACTGGCAGTACCCGTTTTCGTAGGTGGTTTGGGGTCCGCAGGCGCCCTTGGGCACGCATGCCGTGTTGAAGATGTTGGGGATTCCGGCGCTGCAAGTGGCCTCGCAAACGGTTCTTTCGAGAGAAAACAGCGAGAAATCGTCCGCGCTGCAGTTGGAAACGCATCCGGACTAATCGGCCTTGAGGAACAAACCTGTTTTGCACGCGCACTTTTGATCTATAACTTGCGTTTTTGAGAGTTCTCCGCAGGAGCTAACACAGTCCGTTTTCTGTAAATTCAGGTAGAAAGTTGCAGCGCATGTGCAGAATTTCGCGGCTAACATTGTGTTCATTCCGCAGTCGGCCTGTGATACGCAGCCAGTGCCGTCGAATTTGATCACCTTCGTGGAGGAGCACACGCATTGGTTCTTGGAAGAGTCTAAGTTCGAGTCAGTGCAACTATTTACACATTACGAGCCGTTCAAAGAGAGAATGGTCGGGTCCGGGCAGGTGGCCACGCAACGGGTGCGCGTTACATCGTAAATCGCGCATGATTACACACAAGAGGTGTTATCGGCTGATTTGTAGAAGCCTGGGACGCACACGCACTTATCAGTATCGGTAAGGAAGCCAGTAGCTGAGTTAGCAACGCAATCTGCTATAAGTACACAGTCTGTTTATTATAGGTTTTAGATATAGCCGTCAATACAAATACAGCTGCTTCCAGGCGTTTTCGTGTTCGCACCGCAACTTGAAGCGTCAACGCATGATCCCTGCTTCAAATCAATTTTCTAGGTGCCGCAACTGTTTACGCAGACACCATTGCTTATATAACTATCTTTTTCGCAGCTTTGAACACATTTACCCTTGTTAATACTCAAAACGTACCCAGAAATACATTGGCACTAGCTTACGCCAGATATGGCGCCGGTTCCGCAGTCGGCCGGTAAAACGCACGCGTTGTTGGCCAAGTTTATTTAATAGCCATTACAGTTGGCAACGCACCTTGATTTAGTGAAGTCTATGAAACCGCCAGAGCACGTGGAAACGCATTGGGTTTGGTCAGCTGAGATGTATTTACCAGCCTGACAGACGCACTTTTTATTCAGAATGGCCGAGCCGTCGCCACATGCGGCTACACAGCTCTTTCCTGTTAGGCTGATCACGTTTTCCCCTTCGCAGACACATTATTTTTGCCCATTTTCGGTTGTAAGTATTTACTTGTCACCGCAGGCGCTCAAACATTATTTTCCAGCAGGGTCTAAGATATCGCAACTCAAAACGCATTGAGTTCCCTGTATTGAAATATATTTTGGGCAAGAAGTCGTGCACGCGGAGCCGT
Source organism: Hexamita inflata (assembly GCA_963988835.1). NCBI lineage: Eukaryota > Fornicata > Diplomonadida > Hexamitidae > Hexamita > Hexamita inflata. Next base: position 654,782 of record CAXDID010000279.1, on the reverse strand, counting down.
CTGAGTTAATATAGTAACCGGCTGGACAGGAACATGTGTTTTAGAACTCAATTGCGTTCAGACCGCATGATCCAGCCACGATGCACTTTTACTTCAAGAGGTCGATTGAATTCACTCCACAAGACGACGTGCAGGCTGTTTGGTCCAAATTGAGGTAATCTGGAGAACATGCTGTTTTAGCTACGCATGCGGTTTATGCGGCGTTCGGGATTGTGTTGGGTTCATCGCAAAGTCTACACCAGCCCAACTCTCCGAACATGTTGGCGGGGCACATGCATTTAAAGGTGGTATAATTGTAGTAGGAATTTCCATCGATCAAATTACACGGCGTACAAACTGAGCCAAGTATTTACTAACCTTCTGGGCAAGCCAAGCAACGGGTTCCGTCATACGATACTTAGGGCAGTGCTGGCGTTGTACAAGCGCAAGTAAGAGGAGAATTAGATGTTTACGTAAAACCATTGGCCGTATTGCACACACAGGTCGAGCTACTACCCACGATCTATCCAACTCCAGCGCATGTGGTGGACTTCAAAAGCAGTTGCTTAGAATAAACAGCTGGTATGCAGGTCACACCAGCCGTTTTGAGACCTATACTTTCACATGACAAAACACACGATTTCGCGGGCGTATAATACGCTTTTTCAGCACAAGTACATTATTTTCCGACTTATACCTAATTAGGTCCGCATTTGTCCGCTGTGAAAGCGGGCTTTGATTTCTGTTGAACAGAAAAAACAAAAAGACATATAGCAATCATTTTTATAATGAGGAGTGGAAATGCTATTTATGTGTCGTAAATATAGTTATTATGATTGGTATGCAAAAGATTAATATTTTGTGATTCATTTGTTGTAATCTTCCGTTTATGAATAAAATTTTATGATTATGAACTTATTTATATGGTTAAGAGATAGAAATCACAGAATATCAGGTGTTGCAAATCTTAGACAAACGATCTTAAACAATAACATAACTTTAATAACATATAAACGTATAAGTTTCGTTTCAATTTGTGATTTATAAATAAAATAGTTGAAATTAATAAATTACAATTGCTTTGTATTTATTTGTCAAAAGTAGTTGTTGGTTTCTTAGTGATTTAGTGGTTTAGAAAGAAAAGGAAATGTGATGATCAGAGAAAAAGGGTGACCAGCATAGACGTAATTTACGGTGTGATGTCTTTATAATCTAATTACTAAGTAATAATAATAATGCGCAAGTCACTATATGAGAATATCTCGCATCATCCACCTGATAACTGCGACCAGAGATGGGCTTTGGCTAGAGCTGAAGCAGTAGCTTGGTGCCGCGATCCTCATGTTTCCAACGTGAATCAGCGACCCCGAGCACGCTCCTCCTGGAATTCCGAATAGCTCTTCGAACGAAACAGTAATTAAATCAATATCTCGGTTTGAAATTACTGTTTATTTTGCGTTTTCGTTAATTTCCTCAGTTGTTCCCCTCTTACATTTTCCAAGTTGTAAAAAACCTTTTTCGTTCATGAGAGAGCGGAGCTTGAATTTGGAGCAGACATTTAACAGCTCAACAGAAAGAGAAGTTGAATCAAAAACGACCCACCCGTTCATTTTAAGGGATAAAAGTTGAGTTAATTCAGGCGAAAACAATTAGGAGACGAATTCGGCTGAGGATATTGAAATAACTTTCTGAGACTCGGATAATCGAAGAATCTCAGGTGAGCAGTTTTTAAAACAGATCACATAATCGGGCAGGACAGTGATAAGCGCAGACTCAATAACTGAAGCGAAACTCGGGAAAATTATGGAGGAAGAATCAAAATAGTCGCCCAAATCCTTCTCCAACATCAAATGACTGGTGAAAGTTCCGAGGAAGCCGCGCGGACCACATGAGCCAAAGCCATATTTACTCAACTAGGTATTGAAGTAGTCCAGAGCCTTGTTCGTGTCAAAGATCACTTTTTGCGAATCAATTTATTGTGGATATTGTGGTTTTGAACATTTAACTGTATTCAAAATACGAATCACGTTACCTTTCAGCTACTTTGATTTAACATATATTTTCCGTTAATATTTAATTACAGAGTATATTAGAGCGAATCCTGACATTACAGCAACAGATAATACTTTCATTGTAAAGTGGGAAGAAAATACTACTCTTTGTTATACTCTAAATTTTAATTTTTATCACTCCGCAAAAGATAATTTTGAATGTATAAATTGCCAATTAATAACTGATTGAAAATAATTATTATAATGAATAAAGTAGTAACTCTACTATTTCGAAAGAATATCACATAAACTTTGTTGAAATAACATATATTTGAAATTAATATAAAAGAGGAAGAACAGATTCCTTTCCAGAGTAAAGGAACCTACCAGTTCAATACTTATGTTATTACCAATATTTAAACTTGATAATAAGATTTTCATTTATTCAATAGTAAATACAACAAATACAATACATTAAGGTGCATTTTAGCGGGTATTTGCGGGATAAAACCCGGCGGGTTTGGCTTTAAAATATCCCACAGCGTAATATCTATATACGGGATTTATCCCTATTTATTTTCAATTTTCACGGTATTTTACCCGCCAGCGGGTATTTCCCCGCAAATTAGCCTATTTTTGTAATGTATGGTAATTAATGAAATATATATAATACACCCACATATGGATGGTTTTTTATACTACTTTTGAAAAAGTATACTTCAATGTCGCTTTTATCTACGGCTATTAATCTCTACAACTATAAAAGTAATTGCATGTTATATTTTCTTTTATTAAGCTAAGTATGTAATTAATAGGTTTATGCACATATGTTAATATTTCTGATTTAGAAAATTTCGTAAATTTAAATTTGAAGTGGGAGAAATAAAACAAAAAAAAGATAAATGAAGTTCCCCAGTGGTCATTAGAAAATTAAATATAATAAAAGGGAAAGAAACAATTATTCTTTAAGTTATAAAGCCAAATAAAGAAAGACATCACACCGTAAATTACGTCTATACTGGTCACCCTTTTTCTCTGATCATCAAATTTCCTTTCATTTCTAAACCTATTAAGCAAAATAAAGTACTAGTATACGACTTTTGAAATTTATACAATGTTATACAATATTAAAAATGTAGTATTAAAAACCATCCCTAGTTATAAATCATTCACCCACAAATATTATAAACAAATGAATTTTTATCATTATTAATTTGTGTGTACTCAGTATATTGTATAGTTTGTTATTATATGCAAACTGTTATAAACAAAGTTGATTGATTGAATATTGCATTTATATTTCTAATTCAATTTAAGCTATATCTCAATTAATAGCTCATGTTTAATACATTTTTAAATCACTTCAAATGGCAGACTTATAATTATTTGATTCGAGCGTAATAACCTAGTCAATATAAACCATATTGACGTATATTGGTCCTGGGTTGTAAGTTTTTGTGTGTGGCTCGTTTAACAAGTGGATAGAGCGAATTTAGATGGAAAAGGTGGAGAATAAGTGGATTGCAGCTCTTGATTTGGCTCCTGGAACGCACCAGTTCAAGTTTATTGTTGATTCTGAGTGGCGGTGCAGTGATCAGTACCGAACGGTAAGCATTGACAACTAGGTGAACAACGTGATTGAGATTTCAGGCAGTACTTGGGACCAGTTGTCTTCTCAGTACGCTCAGGTTGATTCTTTATTCAGCCAAACTCTCTTTTTGGACCCCTCGTGGTCCAAGAAGCCGCCCGAGCTCCCTCGCGCGCTGGTTAAATCCCCCTTGAACCGGGACTACCAAAAATCATATTCGCCGTATTCGCTGTTAAATCTACCGGATAGTGCGGTCCTGAATCACTTCTTCAAGCAGAAACAGAAGCACGTTCGGGTGAGCGCCTCCACAACGCGCTACCGGACGAAATACGTGACCGTCGTTTTGTATTTGACGGTCGATTCCGAGGGGCACGAGGAGGTTCCTGAGCTCGCTGAGCTGTTCGGTGCCGTTTTTTGAGTTTTTATTTTATTTTGGTTTTATTTTGGCTCTAGTTTATTTATTGGTTCGGGGGTGGTATAGAATGTACAGGTCTCTAGCCAATATAAATAGAGAAGAAAGGTAGAAATTGAAACCACGAAATATCTTCACATTTTACACATACTATACTGGTTGAGGTATTGATTTTGGTCAAAATCATGATGCAACGATTACCAAGCTTATAGTATTGTACATAAACTATCAATAGAGTGCTTCTAAGTGATTATTTCACTCAAATAACATATTTTAAGGTAGTTTTATTTATGTACATCACTCTTTTAATGCTATGTCTGTAGCATTTATAGAGCATGTTTCATTTTAAGTTTTCATTCGTACTAAAAATAAGCGCTATCAGAATATATCAGAAGAGAACTGAATATTCGTTTTAGGTTAAGATAAACAATATTATGTTGATATATATTCATACAACTTTGTTATATAATTAAGTTATTAGATAGTAATATTACAGCAGTTTGAGTCAATTCTACACTCACATTTCACCAGGAATTACAGCAAAGTCGGTAACCTCAACATCACCAGTTAGCTTTTTCCACACAGTCAGTACAGCACGCTCTCCACCATACGTGACTGTAAACTTTATCTTTAATCCTGCTACAACTTAAGATTGAATAGAAAGTATCTCAAATTACGGTTATTTCACTATATCAGTCATATAAAGTTTAACAGCATCATTTATCTTATTATCAACCTTTTTCTCAACGTTTCCACCTGCGAAAACCTAAATAGAATTTAATATCAGTAACATTTGGTGTGGAATTTGTTTAAATGCGTTAATAATACTCTCAAAGAACTAATATTTCATTCCAATTTTTGTTTGAATCTAAATCCAATCATGAGCACAAGGTAAGGTGCGTTTTTGCGTCTTTTTAGGCAAAAAAGACGGCGCTTTTGGGGTGGAAAAAAGACGCTGCGTCTTTTTGCGTCTTTGCGTCTTTTATATCGCATTATTTTCCTTAATTGTATTATCTTCCCCCTTTGCGTCTTTAAAGACGCATTTTTTGATATCTTAACTTATCTGGGCCATAGTTTTGTAGTGTAAGTATGTGAAATAATGTAGATAATACGGTTTACAAGCAAAGTCAATCTCACAAGCTAGATTAGATCATAATGAAAAGTATAATAATGTCAGAAATACTAAAATGAGTTAATTGAACAACTGTTTTAGTAAGTATGCGGTAGAAGATTAATTGAGTTGAGAGGTTTATTTTATGTTATTAATTTTGTTGAAACGAAATAATGTTAAGCTTGTCAGTATTTCCACTTCGCAAATAATTAACAAAATTCTCGAAAACGACTTCAACCATTTAATAGGTAAATTACTATTTTTGTGTTCAATATATATTAAAACATATTATTCGTATTTTAAATCACTTTATTCATTTTTTATAAATGTGTGTGTACCCTCTTATGTCATTTTATTCACTAATATGCGTTTTATAACACTCTGGACACAAATGATATCCTTTGCACGAACACACATATCTGCTATTACATTATTTGCAGCCGACACATTACGCACTTACTTTTGTATATACATGATAGTTTATTTTAGCTCAAAACTTCTTCTTCATTAAATATTTTATTTAATTCTTCTAGATCATCTTCGTCATATTATTATGTCATATTCATAGTCAGAATTTTCAGATTCTTCTTCATCAGATTCTATACCGTCTAAATTTGTATCGATTTCTTCTTCAGGTTAATCTAATAACAATTTAATATGACCATAACAGACATTAGAATGAATTTCCTCCCATTCTCTGCAAGACATTCCAACTTCATCAGCTATAAACTAATTGCGTATTTTAGTGTTCTTAGACCAATTATCTTAGACAGATCCTCGCTCTTTACCTGATATCATCATTGTAAATAGTATCATTAAGTATTTATCGAATTCTGATTTAGTTAATCTAGAATGCCCTCCATATTTCTACATTTTTCTTACTTCTGTCAAAGTTTTAATGTTATTGTAGAATTATGGAGTAAATAATTATGTATGGGTTTCATAGATGCTTTCATTCATTGTTGGCATTATTTTTGTTAGGTGCGAAGTGGAAATACTGACAAGCTTAACATTATTTCGTTTCAACAAAATTAATAACATAAAATAAACCTCTCAACTCAATTAATCTTCTACCGCATACTTACTAAAACAGTTGTTCAATTAAATAAGCATTTTACACCACTTCTTCAATTCATGCTTCAAACAAGACAACAATACAAGTCTATATATTTGTTGAGCGTGCTAGTATTATGATTATTATTGAAATAGAACGTCAAGATGAGTATATTTCAAATGCCCAATATTACCTTTGTCAATAGTAGAACCTATCAACTATCTCAATGATTGATTGTCTAAAATGTGTTTGGAAAGAAAATGGGGAAATACAAGCAGCATCGAGCTAGTTTTGAACTATGACTGTTAGTAACGGTAGCGTAGAACGTCTATTTAGTTTCTATCATCGTTAAACTTGTCCCTTCTTGGGAAGAAACATAGATTATACAACATTGGATTAAATGGCAAATATTTATGTTGAAAAAATACATAATAACATTTCATACAAAAACAACGAAAATGAAAGTGATGAAAATGAATCATATAATGAATCTGAGTGAGTTACATTCAAGTGGTACATATGATATTTATACAAATATCAATTTTCTTGTTCTAATAACGTATATGTTCTTAAAATTAATGCGTCATTTAAGACGCATTAGATAAATACCTGGTCAAAAAAGACGCAACCAATGACGCAAAAAAGTTATATCCTTCGTACTATTGCCCAAAAGACGCAGGGGTAGTGCGTCTTTTTGCGTCTTTTTTAACGCAAAAAGACGCAAAAACGCACCTTAGCACAAGGAAGTGTTCCCCAACTAAAAACTTCGATGCCTTGTGTAACTGCATATTTTACTAGTTCAGTCATTTTAAAAACAACATGTAAGCTTGTTACAATGCCTTATATACCAAATCGTTTTGCAAAGTCTATACCATTCTTTACGTGGACACATATTTTTTATGTCATATCTACGCATTCGTGGCTTCCAGCAATTCCCATACCACAATTGAGATGAAACACTGGATATTTATTTTGAGCGTATTTTAGAATCAGTGCGCATACGGGATCGAAGGTTGAGAAGTATATTGGATGCTGTTTGTTGTCTTGGATGCATTTTAGCGTTTGCTCTATTACTTACACTCTTGAGAAATATCTTTGACCGACAGATTCTGAGCAGGCCGCATTGTACTTTATTTCAACGTTAATCATGAGGCCCTCGTTTGTTTCATTAACCTAACCAATATGTTAAACTTTAAGAAGTTAACCGGATAACTGTATTGATTATGGTACTTGAGAAGTTTAAAAGTAATAGAAGCAAATCATAAGCCGACGAAATGGTGATTTCTTATATAATGGCTAAACAAAATAATGGATAAACAAAAGTTCATACTCTTGTCACAAGACAGGAAACTCTCTGTATAATATAATAATATTTTGATTAATCGTATCATTTAGGTCCTAATTATGTTCGTCTCCCCTTCATGTTTAAGTTACAATCAATGCATTTTCCTTCATGTATGAATTAGGCCGGGTTCGTGCACACGCACTTCGAGTCAACGAGGTCTGGTGAGAAACCAGAATATTGGTCGCACGCCCTGCAGCTGAAGTTGTCCAGGGCTCTGAATGGGGTCGCGCCTTCACACAGAGCGCAGGCTGAGCCGGAAGATGCACCGCCGGCGTAATTTTTGTCCCAGTCGCACCTGCACCCGATCCACTTCTTATTCGCGTCAAACACGTCCACGAAATTATTAATTTTATCGCACACGCAAATCGTGTTCTAGAAGGAGATCTGACCAGGACCAAGAAGGGAGCAGTCGGAGCACACGTCGTTCACTGGAACGAGGTTGCCCGTGCACTTTACGCACGTTTTTGGCTTGCCATCTTCAAACGTTGCGGTCACGTAGCCCTGATTGAAGTTGCAGAAGCAAACGCCGTTCTTGCTGTCAGAGACGAAACCGGCGCTTACATCGCACTCGGTGCATCTGAACTCCTATTCATCAATGAACGGAGTCTTTCCCTCACAGAATTAACAGGAGGTCTTACCGGCATATCCTGCAGCGCATACACAGGTAGTTGGATCAGTACCCACTATGAAATGACCAGCGAAGTCGCAAACGCAAAGTGAATTATCGGTGTTCGGGATGAAACCTGGCTTATCGCAGTAAATACAATCCGTACCAATATTAGTATAAACCGTTCCATCAACGTTAGGTACCTGGCCCGTTTAAGCGCACTTGGTACAGGTAGTCTGACCAGCCTTGAGAACGAATGATTGACTCGCATCGCACACGCACCTGTTCGGATTCGTCAAAGTTTTTGTTCCAATTCCGCAGTTACTTGGTGAAACACAAGTACTTATCTGAATATCGCCGTATCTAGCGAGGTCGTCTACACAATCGGCAAGGCACCAGGTTGATGCGCTATTGAGCCAGCCTGGAGTACAACTTGTTTTTTAAACGCACTTCGTACGATCGTGATTTGGAACAATACCACCTAAGCATGAAGAACATCTAGTATCAAACGGATTCTTCAAGTATTTTCCGGTTTCACACCAACAAGTTGTTAAAGAACCTGTGACAAACGTAAATCCTGTTTTACAAACACATGGGTTTACTTGGCCGGTGGTAAACTACCCACAAGTTGGTGTACAACTCGGGAAAGTACCTGGAGCATCAGCTGTACATACACATGTTTTTGTAGTTGTGTCAAAGCTGCTATATAAGTTTTACGTTTTGCATTCTTTACATTCAGAACCGACGGCCATCGTATTCTCTGAAGTGCAGTCAGTCAAACAAGATTTGGTAAAAGCTGAAATATACTAACCGACAGCACATTCTGAAATACATTATGTTTTATCTGCGCTTACAAAATTGGATGCTGAAGCACACAAACAATTTCCTTTATAATCAGTTGCTGTATTAAACCCATTTGTAGTGTCGCATTCCGTACAAAAATCGTCTGCTGCATTTATGAAATTAAATTTGGATATTTTAGAGCAAACACAAGTTTTTGGAGTATTATCAAATGTAAATCCTGCCGTGTCGTTGCAAATACACCTACCATTCAATATTTTCTCGTTAATATTGCACACATTATTGCAGCGAAGACCTAACAAATCAATAACTTTAGAACCACAAGACGGGACACAATATTCCCCGTTAAAAGATAAATAGCCAGTAAAACATTTATCATTAGCTACGCACGAGGTTCTAGCTAAATCAGGAACTTAAGTACCACTGCATTTAGAGCAAACCTGATCAGCAGATTTATAAAACCCAGCGATGCATCTACAATCAGTAGAACTTCCTGGGACGAATTCGAACATATCATTTACACATTAACAAATACGTCTGTATCTAACTGCATTTATACCACATGTTTAGAAAGTTATCAACTGACAAACTCCAGAAATATCTTCGTATCCATTTTTACACTCGCAGACCTATGTTGATGTATTGAATATTTTATTTGGATCAATGTTAGAGCACAGTCTGCAAACATTTGAAACAGAAACGGCGTTCTAAGTTGAGCATGACTTTATACAGCCTTTTCCTTCTAAATTTAGAGATTCATTTCCAGTACATGTAGTTAGATCGCATCTTGTTCCATCAGATTTAATTAGCATGTTTCCGTTCTGGCATTAGCAGAAATCGATTGGTACTGAGTTTACAACAACTGTGTTGGCCATTGCGTTAGAACCACAAGATTTTACGCACGCGGTTTTGTTTAAGTTCACAGCGTATCCTAAGCTCTTATCGCAAATAGTTTCACACGTGGTATTATCGAAGCTAATATAGCTTGAATCGCATTTATTAACGCAAAACTTGCCCTGAGAAATATACGAGTCTGGCTTACAGGTGCCCACGCACGTTAATTTATCTAGAGAAACGTATTTATTTGTTCCTTGGCAGACGCAGTCCGTTCCACTTTAAACTGATCCACCTTCACATGACGCTAAGCAGGAACTTCCATTCATGGCCAGGAAATACGCACCACAAGTGGCTACGCACTCTCCGTCTTTGGTTAACTATCCAGCTGGGCATTTAGAAAGGCACCTTTTTAAGTCGAGGCTCAAGAGTGAAGGTGGGGTTGTGGCTAAACATGCAGTTGAAACGCAGGTTGTGTTATCTGCGCTTATTTTCTGGCCTGCTGCGCACTCGCACTGGAATTTTGAGTTAACTTTCGCATTATTTGGGCAGGTTTGAACACATTTTGTACCACCTAAGTCGAGGTTTAATTCTCCGCAGTTTTGAACACAGATTTTCCCGTCTACGCTAAGATATTCACCATCTTCGCATTTGGAAACGCATTTTTCCTGTATTGCGTTTGGAATCAGTCCACCTGTGCATTATACACATTTTCCAAGCTGTTTTATATAGTCAACGGGGCATCTGCATGTTCCATTTACAAAAGAAGCTTAAGGATCCAAGCTATTGCAATTAACGCATCTTCTGTTAGCATTTGGTCCGTTACTGTTTAATGAGCAGTTTTCAATGCACCCAGTTCCATCAAAGTTAAGAAATGCTCCGAAATCAAGGGAACAATCCAAAGTACAGCCCGTTTTGTTCATCACTAAGTTGTTAACGCCTGCGCAAGTGCACAAAGATGAGGAAGCGGACGCGTTCAAACCGCATTGAGTTGAAGTGACACAGATTGACTTGTTCAGAGAGAGGAAGGAGGATGAGTCGCACTTGCATTAAAGGCTAGTAGTGCCTATGGAGACTTGATTAGAGCCACAAACCGTTAGGCATCGTGTGCGATCAACGCTGAAGAGCTTAGGACTAGCGCAGTCTGCAACGCAGGTCTTTCCGTCGGTGTCAATAAATGGAAGAGCTGGAGATGGGCAAGAGGAAACACAAACACCAGCCGATAGGTAGGAGCCATCGTAGACCATGCAGTCTTTCACGCACGCTGATTCATTAACTGATTTATAGTAACTAGCGGCGCATTCGCATATTCCGGCGTTGTTGATGGCGTTAGTCGGGCACGCGGTCACACATTGCTTTCCTGAGAGAGAAACGATGCAGCTTGCTTTTGAAACGCATGAGGTGTTGTCAGCTGAAACTACTTCGTTTACGCAGGCTGAAACGCATTCTGATTTTGATGAAGAGATGTAGTGGAAATCCAAGCACATACAGCGATCTTAGAATGGAGGGCGGCCGGATTTTGCTTTGGCACCGCAAGCTAATGGGTTAACACACGTATCGCCTGCCAAATTTATTAATTGGTTGACGCATGATAACGTTGATAATATTTTCGGACCGAAGGAAGGCACACAATCGGTTCCACGCTGGATCAAACCCATGGACTCGCAGGACAAAACACACGAAGAATCCGGCATTTTGAACGAATTCTACACACAAACGCACTTATCATCAACAAAATGTTGATTTTACAAGCACTATTGATGTTCTGAAACTTGAGGTATTTCCTTCTACAAGGAATATTGTACCAAAAATGTAAAAAGCATTTTTATAATGATGGAGTGGATTTGACATTAATTAATTTTGTAATAGTTTATACGAGAAACTGTGTTATCATATCTTAATATTAATAAATCTTAAATGCAATCTTAAAAAATAAATCTTAATCTAAAAATTGCTTCTAATAATTTATATGGTAACTTAAATACAGTTTTATTAGAATAACAAATATTAGGATTACAAATGTGCCAGTTACCCCATTAGATCCCAAAAAGTTTATGTAGTTCGTATAATAGCATAGTATATTATTATTTAACGCTATCATTTTAGGCCTCTAATATTGTTTATCTTGACATTTGTGAAATATTAGATTTATAAGTGAAGGAATAAATATATGTTGGCCTATGATATATGTATTTAAAAGAATAAATTATATCATACTTGTAATAGCGGTGCTAACTTAACTTATTCAACTTACAGTTTCATAAATTTTTCTCCTTTCCAATTATTGTTTTGAAAATTGGGGGCATAACTCATAAACGATGATAGAATTCTTTTTCAAGTCCCACTACAACTATATTTGGAGTACCGTCACAGTGAAACACAACATTTGAAGTTAGCTAACTAAAAATTTTGACGAAAACTGACATACTTGTTCAAATTGCGCCAGCCATTATATCACATCAGGCATATCGACAAAATATTTTATTGCAACTCAAAATTGAATCTTATGGGTAGTATTTCGATGTGAATTTCTGTATTTACGCTGATATTAATTTTGAATGATTGAAATTAAAATTATAGATGTTCTAGTAAGAAAATTACTATCCCAACTGTGTTGTCTTTTATCTTGAACCACGTTCAAGTTGTAAAATTTTGATAATTTGGCGTAAATTGGGTACAAAATCCAAACACAAAAAAATCTGTTATTTTTTATATATGAATGTTAAATAACTACATTATTCATTAATTCAAGTATTTTACCTACCGAGCACATTTCTAAAATTCAATGAAAATAATCACAGATTACTACATTACCTTGACAAAAATCAAAATATTTTCTTTGACTCCATATTACTATATTACCTCGAATGCAGACCACCACCCCTATTCACTTACAGACCCCAAAAGTGCTCAGTTACAGACCCTTTTGATTTTTATTAATAAAAGGGTTTATAACTGAATTGTATTTAGGGTCTGTAACTGAAATGCTTTGAAATTTAATTGATTAAATAGCATTGATTTTATTTTATTTAACGTGTTTAAAGCCAAATATAAACGAGGAAACTTAACAATCTACAATATATAATACTATTTAAGTCGTTATATACATAAAATAGCAAAAATTCAAAAATTTGTTGATATTTTAAGAATATTTTAAGAAAAGGGGAAGTGAATACTTCAGGTAATCCTCTCTGGATAATATTCAGTGATCACTTTTGATTAATCTAACCATAAATTCAAAATAGCATCCGCTTCTCATAATTGTCCCAGTCATTTGTAGTTTTTATTCTATTTTTATTGGTCCATTATCTATAATTAGCAAATAATTGTGACTTTTATATTTTCACTCCACAACATGTTAACTGGTATGGTATGATATAGTGAATCTCAAGGACCCTGCTGATATTCTACGACTAAAATCGAGCGCATCACAAGAAAAGAAGCTTCCACTGCAAAGGCAACAAAGGAGATGATGTTAGTGTGTTATTCATATGACCAATGAGCAGTCAAGTCATTAAGAAGATTAGACGAACGAATGACCACTAGACTGCAAGTGATATCAATATTTCAATGATCGACTCTCAAAGTTGCGTTGAGACTTTACAACGGAATGAACTATGAATGTGTAATAAATTTGCCACTTTCTGAAAGTGATTCAATATTAACCGTCATTTATCTAAATATTTATAACATAAAACTATTTAATCATTGTTTAATTTCTGATTATGCATATATTGGTTTCATTTTTCTACTTCTTTGTTAAAATGAAGTGGAAATATGTATAAAATTGATTTAAATATAATATAGAATTGATATATGCTTTAATCTTTGTGTTTTAATCAATATTTATCAACTAAATAATTATAACATTGAAATATTATTAGTCAGCATATTTAAACAATATTTTAACATAATATTTGGCGTATGACGTTCTGGAATCGTCTAGAAGTCTAAGGTTCAATTCCCAATAAGAACAAAAAATAGCATAAGATCCAGCCGTAATCACCCGATGTTATCTATTCGATCGGGGCGGTGATCAAATGTGAGTGGAACCGTGAAAAATATTTTGTTTTATTTTGCTTATTTATTACTTCTTTAATCGTATTCCTCTATTGAAAAAATTCTCCATACGAAAAAACCACCTCCGGGACCGCCCAAAACTGAACCCACCCCAAAACTAATTTTTAAGATATTTCCTCCAGTTTCGAAGCTACAACGATTCCACTGTTATGGCTGTGTATATAAACTAGTAAGTGTTCTACTATGAGTGATTCGTCAAATTGGAATTTACTTTTATAACATGAACAACTACTCATGAAAAATTGAAAGAGCAAACTTATATTGATTATGCAGCCATTTAAATTGAATGAGACGAATAGTAAAATGGTAATTAAATCAAAGAACTTCTCTGCGAAAGACACGATATAATTTTAAAAGAGTTACAAAATTTGCAATTTTGCATTTGGGATTGAAAAATACTTGCCTTTATGTTAGATACTAGTAATTCATAACATACTGCAATTTACATTATTTAGTGTTCTTGATCATTTTAATGTAATTACATTTCAAATCTATATATTTTTGTGCATATTAATATAAATAAAGTAACTTTGAAAATAAATAATTCACTCCAAATATGCCAGTTGAATCAAAGTTGATCAAAAATATACAAAACTTGTTTAGATCTTGAGATTGTGATATAAACTTACAGAAAAATTTATCAATAATTTTTTAGAACACACTCTTTTACAGCCCGAGTGATAATCACTTTTAATAAAAACTACTTCATCAAAAACGTAAATATTTAGTCCAAGCTATTAAATATTCTAGAATTTCCAAAATAAATATTTTTAGTAGAAAAATAATATTGAATATCAACTAAGGTAAGAAATTAATGTAAGTTTAGAAAAACTCTTGATTATTTGTATTTTAAACATCTATTATAAGCAGATTCAATAGATTCAATATGTACAATATAGAAGTCATAAATAGAGTTATAATTAAAAAGGCTTGTTTTGATGTAAATTAAAGTTATTTATAGAATAATATCAGAAAACTTACAATATTTAAATATAATTATATAATGCCCACTCCAGTATCAAAATGAACATAAAATTATCTCAAAATCTAAAGGGCTAAAATAAAATTTTTTAATGGGGGCAATTTGCGGCATAAGTAACGCATCTCAAATTTTTTTCCACGAACAAATGTCTCTGCATGAATACCAAGGAGACTTGAGGGCCTCCCAGATTCTATTCGTTACAGACCCCTTTTCTGAAATGGAAAACCAAATCTGATGCAAGATATAAACCTAAATCAACCAGATTTGCTCTCAGTTATAGACCCTCTGCCTATTTTTTGAAAAAGGCCAGTGAATAGGTGGTCTGCATTCGAGGTAATGTAGTAACAAAAATAATTTGAGAGTAATTAATTATTTTAGAGAATAGGATGCAAATTTTCTTCCCACAATCTCAAAATAAAATTCTACATTACCTCGCTCTCAAGAGGTAGCCTTTTCACTTATAAGGGGATTACCATTTTCAACCCCCTTATAAGTGAAATGTATCCAAAATGTATCCAAAAATAATGTTGTATTTGAAGGGTTTATAGCCAAAAAACGTGGTTAAAAGGCATGATTTTTGTCACTCGCTTACAAGGGGGTTATTTGATGTCCAACCCCCTTGTAAGCGAGTTGACCTACCCCCTTCTGTAAGCGAAAATGCAACCCCCTTCTGAATGAGGTAATGTAGTTGAGTCATTTTATAAAATAGAAAGACATCACACCGTAAATTACGTCTATACTGGTCACCCTTTTTCTCTGATCATCACATTTCCTTTCCTTTCTAAACCAATGATCATTTTATTAAAATAATCTTTGTCTTATTAAAAAATAATATAATTATATTATACATTATATTAACTATATTCACTCCCAACACGAGCTTCAACTTAAAAAGCTATCTGATGAGCCAGAACGTGATTTTACTCACAACCATGTTCATCAACTGTATTCTTTTGCTCGTTATTTTCAGGATCTTAAATCTCACAACCATCACTGTACTCGAAAAATTCTACTCCGTCTTCGTTCTCCTGAATTTGATCCTCGTTCTGAACGCGATGACCGTCGTTTCCCGCTCATGCACTGATACCGCATTCAAGAGAACGTACTGTTTTATTTGCTGCCTTGTGTTCGAGATCATCACCCGGTTCTTCATCGAGAAAGTTCAAGCGAGAATGGACAAGTGGTGCGTAACCGGCGTTCAAATCGCAGAAAAAGCAGTTCTGATGATCGTCATACAAAGGAACGCTAAATACGTGGTCGATCTCTCGTGATTTTATTTAATATTCATTAAAATCAAGTAGAAATATATTGTACTATAAACTCGCTCGGGTAGCATTTTCAACAAAAAATGATGTTGAATTTGAAGGGTTTTATGGTCGCGGGGTTTAAAATGTTTAATATTTGTTATTTGCTTACAAGGGGTAACTTCGTGACCTCCTCCACTTCTACACGAAAATACGATCTCCTCAGTGATACAGTAACCTGAATTTCATTAAAAATCAAAACAACGAAGCTGGCTCTGAAGAATCAGATACAAAAATACGATAACGAACTCCTTAACCAATTCAAATAGCTGTATCGAGCGTTTCTTAAAATAAATAAGAGCACGAGACATACATAACAATTATTCAGGTAAAAATTTTGAGAGAGGTATCACTCTGACCTTTATGTTCTTTTTGCCATTTTAGCAATGATCGGGTCAACGATATATCATCATCAGTGAAGAGGTCCAACACCACCTGGAGAGTCTTTCTTAGTAATGGAAAATAGCTCAGTAAATGTAAGAACCAGACAGTAACACCAGTTCAACATAAAAGTCAACTTAAGTCAACTTTCAAAAATAATCCACCTGTGAAGCAGATAAATAAATAAGCATACGAATAACTTATTGAATAACATTAAGAAATTCAAAGTTGTTCCAAATTTAATGACCATCTGGACCAATAATTGACATCTTCTTCATAACCCAATTACTTACATAAAGAACTATTTGCACTGAAGTAGCTATTATGCACAACTTCGAATAAGATTTGCTTTTAGCTTTGTAAGTCACACTATCTTAGTATGCTTTCAACATGGGAAGTGTTTAAACAACCAAAAATCCCACGGAGTAGCGAGAAAGAAAAAATTAAATCGTTTCTTAATGAAATTAATATAAATTAATTATCACTGTTTAGAAATAGCTTATACTGGGCAAGCATCAATGCACATACCTTATCCATCACACTTGTTTGGAGCAATGAGAGCTGACTTACCATCTCCATTGAATTCAAGGGCTTCCTATGGGCATGCACTAAGGCAAGCACCACATCCGATACAATTATCTTGGTCGATTTTAATAAATTGGTTAAATGACATAGTTTCAAGGAGTGAAAACTTGAACCTCAAGTGGTTTAATATTTTAAATTTTGAATTTTTGATTATATTAAATGTGTCAAGATTATTTGTGAGATTGTGTTAAGTAGCTAGCTGACTTGACGACAAATAAATACAATACACGATTTTGCTACAATAATTACGATTTTTGAATTCAACTTAGGAGTATAGTATTTTAATTTAGTAAATATCTTTCATTTCAAGTCTATTTCGTATACCATATCGTAGATGATGCCCCGCATGCCCATTTTGATTTATTTTTCAATCTGTTTTGCTTGAGATGGCACGGTACCCCAGCTGAACACGTCCAGTCCATTTTTGATTGCTTTCTCGATAAGTCCACTTTTAACAGCTGTAATGGGCTAACTGGTGACGATTCCCTGCAATCCGAATCTTTTTGCGAAGTCAATTCCGTTTTGTAGTTTGTAGCACACGTTTTGGTTCATGTCGATTCCTTTTTAGCTTTTGGTCAATATCCCAAGTCCAATATTGAGGAAGAACACGGGGAATTTGTTTTGGGCGTATTTCAATATCAAGCAGCACACTGGGTCGAAGCTGCTGAAGTAGCAGTTATGTTATTTGTTTTCGTGAATGCATTTGAGTGTTTATTCGATCACAAGTGCTCTCGTGAAGTAATCGTGCTGCTCTATGCATTCCCTGCTGTATTTAATCTCAACATTAACTATCATCTCTTCATTTTGGTTAAGTACTTATTCGAAGCTGCAAATGGATTCGTTTTTATTTTGAAGTTCTTCAAATGAATATTTATTTATGCTCTATTCGAGTATTTCGAAGTCGTGGTGAATGACTGGAACTTTGTCTTTGCTCAGAATGATGTCCAGTTCCACTCCCTCAATTCTCTTTTGGGCTTCTTGAAAACTTTTTATTGAATTCTCAACAAATTTTTAAGGGCCGAATTTGGAGTTCGTTTTGTTCGACCCGCACCCCCTGTGCCCGATGCGGAGTGGAACTGGTATTTGCAAATGATTTATTTGAGAGGGAACGGTTGAAAAGGGGATTTTGCAGTTCCACTCCATGAACTGATAGAAAAAGATACCATTACTATTAAAATCCTGTTACAGTAAATTGCTTTTGTGAGTGAAAGAATTTGAACCGACTGTGAATATTGGAGCAAAACCAGGTTGGAGCGGAAGGAAGAACAAATCTGAAACCGAAGAAAAAAGAAGTGGAGGCAAAAAGGGGTTGAAAGAAACGGAACCGGAGAGAGGGGACCTTACGGGACCGGTTAATTGATTATTTACATATAGAATCGCAAACGGATCGCCAAAATTGAAAGTGAACTGTGAATTGGTTTCGAAGTCGAACGCAGTTATGAAGGAAGATAATTTAAGAGTGATTTAAGAATCAGATTGAATGGTCATTGATTCGTAAGGAAGGCCGCTGAACTCTTCGAAGGTGATATCGTCGCAAACCACCTTTTTGGATTGCAAAGGCTTGCTGTTTAAGAACACTTATACATTTCGAGAAGATTTGTACTTCACGTACAAAGTTGCATCGCTGGTTGCATAGATTGGATTCATTGATGGAGTGGGTAACATTCGCGAAAATGATGAAATCAGAATTATGAAGAAAGTATATAGGATACAATGGGACAACACTTTGCTTTTAGTGTGTTAATTGTACTTTATAGGTATATGAAAACTGTATATGATTGTCAGTTACACTGTCTTGAAGATATAAATGACGCTTTAACTACAAACAGGAGAACTACCTGGGGAAACACATTATTTATAGATTGATATAGATATAATTTGAATCCCTTACTTAGAATTCTAAGGCATAAATATCTTGGTGATTTCTCATATTTTACTGTAGATAAATAATAATGACTAACTTTTCAATTTGGTAATCATTCAATATCACTTTTACAATATTTATATATTCGATGTAATTTGTAAACTACCAAACATTTACATCGATTTATAACCTGTACAACTATGTATTTAACCCATCACCCACCATGTAAATACATTCCCGCCTCACTCCAAATGCGAAGACAGCAGAACCTCGTGTTGAAGCCCCTTCCGAAGCTCCTAAACAATTATTACACGTCATTTGACGAGTCCATTTCAGATGTTGAGTTCCACTTGAAATCAAGCATTGGCTCCAGGTCCTCCGTTGTCAGCACCTCAACGATCGATTCGAGAACGAAGAACAGGAAAACGAAGGGAACCGCAGCAGAAATCTTCGACTTCCTCAACAGTTTACTGTGAAATAGATTTAATTAAGTCAAATTTAAATGTATTATATTTGTATACTTATACAAATTGTTTTATACTGTTTTATCAAGCTGGGTATTTGGGTTTGGTTTGAAGATAATTTTTGAAGATAATGTTCATAAATATACAATAATTAATTTTAGAATTACTCTGATGAACGTTACTATTATTATTGGTTAATATTTGTTAAAAATATAATAGTTTCTCAGTCAAATTATAATATCTGATAATATCAAATGTTCTTTATTTATAAATATTATTCACTCCATCAACTAATATTCATCATTTTTTCACATTTGAAACGTCTGAAGTCTCTTTTTAAATTTTTCTTTGAGGATTTTCGCGATATTTTTCATCCTGAGGTTCTGTGCACACATTATTACCTTAGCAATGTAGTAATTGTCGAATTGGTTTTTGTCTTAAAATATCTTACTGAGTTTATTGTCAAACGCGCCGAATACTGTAATTTGAGCTGTTATTCGATCAATCTTGCAATTAGAATACTGCTAGAAGAACAAATCAACCGGACATTGCTTGAACCATATTTTGTTCGGTCCTTAATTCAGGCAAATAAACAGATTCGACAATGAAGGGGTGAAATAAACGCGATTCGGAAGTGCGAATCTATCAAAAGGCGAACCGAATTGGTTTATATCCGGGAATTCGCAGTTAATTTGATGTCCGAACATGCTACAGTAGTGAAAAAGCGATTTTATCTGCACATTCTGGTACACTATTGTGTTGTCAACTGCTAAAGGGAAGAAAATCTGATTATTCACATTACTCGAGTCAGAAACGATTTGATTCACCTCCTTTAGTTTATTCACTGACTATATGAACTTTTCGTGCTGGAGGATATCAGAATATTGAAGATCATCCTTCATGTAGTAACTGTACGCCTTGTACTAGAATAAATTAATGCGTTTAATCTCAAATTCGTTTATATCTGGCGTATTTTATGAACGTGGAGCAATTTCGTAAACGATATCGTCGATCGCGAACACGTGATCGCTCATATTTTCGCTAACTTCTTAAATTGTGTTCAAACATTAAATTATATCTTCAGATTTGATCCCATGAACTTAAATAGGTTATAACCCGTTCAAATGCGCGTGCAGCATGAATATGCAGTGTTTAACTTTCTCATGATAAACCTACATTTATGATTTAGTGGTCGTTTTCAACTTCATTTTGAGCATCATCGACTCCTAACCGTTTATTAGAATCTCCCTTTAACTATTTTAACGTGCAATGAAGTTATAACATAATACGTGCAAACTGAGACCTTTCAATACAATTTTGTTTTCAATGAGCGTTCGGACCTTACAAATAGATTCTAGCGGCTCGAGTTTTGATGTTAAACGACGCTCAATTGCCATTAACAAAGACATGTGAGAGAGAAGAACCTGTTTTTGGTTGTAAAAGAAAGATTTTAGTGCCGAAAATAAAGGAGAGGTGTTATTATTTTGAGAATGGTTCACGCTAATGCATGTGATTATGAAATCGCTCACTTAATGAGTGGAAATGCGTAAAGTTGTAAAATTCCTTACCAAATAATGAACTATTTGCTCAAGCTGGATACTATTTAACTTTTTTAAAACTTTTTCATCATTTAACTGTAAATATGAAGAAATAATACTGATAAAATTTTGAATCTAATCATGGCTTACGACCTTCACTTATTAGTCAATAACTTACTCAACTACTTCGTTCATTGGAGTGAAAACTAAACAGAAAATGTACATGTTGTCTAAGATGGTTTAGAATTCTGAATCAGAATTGATGAAGATATTGTGTAACCAAGTCATTCAGGTAAAAAAAATACTTGTAATAAAAGCATAATATATTTTTGATTTTATATGTTTTATAAACCTGATAATTTGTTATCTTTTAAAGTAACATCAAAACATGATCTTTGACTTCAATTTTTGTACAAATTGAAACAATTAGACCGTATAATAGTAGTACAGTTCATTATAGGCTTTTTCTATATATCAACTACACTACAATGTAATTTAAAATCATTTTAATTATAATAATTCGTTATATTTTTAGCTAACTAATATTAAAAATTTATCTCGATCAACTCACTCCAAATGTAAGTATCATAAATATAGATAGATAACTGGCTTTCTTCGTATTCCTCAATCAGTTACAAAAGAAGTGATATAGAATGTTAATTCTGGACAGACAGCGATATCGCACTTTTATACTATGCTCATTCAAAGTATGATCGCGATTGGTAGTCCATAGCTTAAAAGTATTTTCCAAGCAGAACTGCCAACTAATTGAAATGTAAGTTCAATTATTTGATCAGAAAAATGAAATAGTGTCGATGTCCAGATCAAGTATAAGCTGTTTAAGTTTCAAATTTGGTTGGCAACAAGTTGTGAAAAAAATATAAATTATATTATTGAAATATATTACAATATCTGCATAATAATTATAATATTTAACTATGGTTTCACAAATAGCCTAGGAGCTTGGCATCATCAATTTGGGCTGGAACTTCCATAAATGTGTCCAGCCCCACATCCATACCGTCATCATATTCGGCGAATTGGAAATTGTCGAATTTTCTGCCCTTCATGTCATCGAATTCGTCCATAACGTCAAATGGTCCGTCTCCGAATCCGATTGTGCAGCATGCGACTGGGTATTTTGACAGTTCTATGAGTGCTTCTTGGTCTCTTCCTCTGTTTGAGATGTCTCCGTCTGTGAGTATGACGAGTAGTGTCATTTCTTTGTTAGCCAGTTTCATTGTTTTTTCGAATAGTGGTTAGTAGCTGGTTGGGCCGCTCAGTTCAACATTTTTAACGGCTTTGTCGTATCCTCTGATGACTTCGTCGAATGAAATGACGTTTTCTTCTTCGCAGAGCGGTTCAACTTTCAAATCGGTTGTTTCGGCGCATCCGAATCTGTACGCGTAGATATCCTTTATTTTAAGCTGTTGGAAGCAGTTTTTCAGTGACAATAAACATTTTTTATAGGGGGAGGAACTTCCGTGCATACTTTATTTGTATTTGTACATGCCCGAGAACTCGTTTGAGTTCGTGAAGTCGATTCCGATGACCAAATGTTGAATTGTGACGCCCGTTTTATTTATCGCCTTCGTTATCTGCTCGAACGAGGAGAACTTGTCCTTGTTCACGATGTTTTGGAGGTCTTCCGGCTTCTTTTGCTTGAACATTTGGTGTGAGAAGATCTGTGTTTTTAATTTGCTTTATATTTTATAAAGAGGGTTTTAACTTGTTATTGTTTTGTATCTTTAATAAGTTGTGATTTTGTAAATTCTGCTTTTTAATACGTGTTTTTTAAATGACAAAGTGTGCGAAAAGTGCATAATAAATAGTAGTCAATCTAGATTTAATTTTGAAAATAGTATTAGTTGAGCTGTAGAGTATACCAGTATATTAAATATCAATTGATGTGAAAGTGCGTATACTTAGGCTTATTTGACCAGATTCACTTGAAATTTTATAATTTTATTTGTAAACATCCAACTTCCACATTTTAAATCACCAATTTAGTTACTAAAAGATAGTTGTTGAACTTCATAATTCTATCAGCTGATGATTTAAATATTATTAACTTATAAATGAAATGACTTGGGATGGCTCCTTTTTCATATTTTTACGGATAGCGTTTATAACTTTTGAGTTATAACAATGTGGAATGAATTTGGATTTAAATATAATGATTTTAATGTAAATATTAATTATTAGGTGTTTGAACTCTGTATTTCATCTTATTATTACGAGAGGGATATAGTTAAAATTAATCAATCGCTCAGTTAATATTGAAATCTCGCATACCAATAACTCTAATTGTGCATCATCTTCATTTTTCTGAACTATTTGTTTGCAAGAGTTGTATTTTAATTTTAAATGTCAGTAATAACATTTCATATAAGAATATGATTGATTACTACATTATTTGTCATTATCAGAAGTTATAAGTCGTTGGAACTATTTGCGTGATTTGTTGATTCTATTTGTGTTAAAAGAAAATTTGTATTACTATGCTATATACGTTGATTGTGTTAAAGTATTATAAATAATCTGTCTAAGATTGTTATTTTAAGATTTGCACATCATCACTATTTTAATAAATGAAGATTATAGTCACAGTTTATTGCTGAAGATTCATATATTGTATTAAAAACTCACTTTTAGTATTTTTTAGCTACAATCACAAATTTTCAAAACAACACCAGATTTCTTCTTATATATTATTAAATATATTTAATTAATGCCAAGTCCACTCCATCATTATAAAAATGCTATTTACATTTTTGGTACAATATTCCTTGTAGAAGGAAATACCTCAAGTTTCAGAACATCAATAGTGCTAGTAAAATCAACATTTTGTTGATGATAAGTGCGTTTGTGTGTAGAATTCGTTCAAAATGCCGAATTCTTTGTGTGTTTTTTCTTGCGAGTCCATGGGTTTGATCCAGCGTGGAACCGATTGTGTGCCTTCCTCCGGCCCGAAAACGTTATCTGCTTTATCATGCGGTGACAAATTAATAAATTTGGCAGGCGATACGTGTGTTGACCCATCAGCTTGCGGTGCCAAAGCAAAATCCGGCCGCCCTCCATTCTAAGATCGTTGCATGTGCTTTGATTTCCACTTCATCTCTTCATCAAAATCAGAATGCGTTTTAGCCTGCGGTGTAAACGAAGTAGTTTCAGCTGACAACACCTCATGCGTTTCAAAAGCAAGCTGCATCGTTTCTCTCTCAGGAAAGCAATGTGTGACCGCGTGCCCGACTAACGCCATCAACAACGCCGGAATATGCGAATGCGCCGCTAGTTACTATAAATCAGTTAATGAATCAGCGTGCGTGAAAGACTGCATGGTCTACGATGGCTCCTACCTATCGGCTGGTGTTTGTGTTTCCTCTTGCCCATTTGTGTCTCCAGCTCTTCCATTTATTGACACCGACGGAAAGACCTGCGTTGCAGACTGCGCTAGTCCTAAGCTCTTCAGCGTTGATCGCACACGATGCCTAACGGTTTGTGGCTCTAATCAAGTCTCCATAGGCACTACTAGCCTTTAATGCAAGTGCGACTCGTCCTTCTTCCTCTCTCTGAACAAGTCAATCTGTGTCACTTCAACTCAATGCGGTTTGAACGCGTCCGCTTCCTCATCTTTGTGCACTTGCGCCGGCGTTAACAACTTAGTGATGAACAAAACGGGCTGCACTTCGGATTGTTCCCTTGATTTCGGAGCATTTCTGAACTTTGAAGGAACTGGATGCATTGAAAACTGCTCATTAAACAGTAACGGACCAAATGCTAACAGAAGATGCGTTAATTGCAATAGCTTGGATCCTTAAGCTTCTTTTGTAAATGGAACATGCAGATGCCCCGTTGACTATATAAAACAGCTTGGAAAATGTGTTTAATGCACAGGTGGACTGATTCCAAACGCTATCCAGGAAAAATGCGTTTCCAAATGCGAAGATGGTGAATATCTTAGCGTAGACGGGAAAATCTGTGTTCAAAACTGCGGAGAATTAAACCTCGACTTAGGTGGTACACAATGTGTTCAAACCTGCCCAAATAATGCGAAAGTTAACTCAAAATTCCAGTGCGAGTGCGCAGCAGGCCAGAAAATAAGCGCAGATAACACAACCTGCGTTTCAACTGCATGTTTAGCCACAACCCCACCTTCACTCTTGAGCCTCGACTTAAAAAGGTGCCTTTCTAAATGCCCAGCTGGATAGTTAACCAAAGACGGAGAGTGCGTAGCCACTTGTGGTGCGTATTTCCTGGCCATGAATGGAAGTTCCTGCTTAGCGTCATGTGAAGGTGGATCTGTTTAAAGTGGAACGGACTGCGTCTGCCAAGGAACAAATAAATACGTTTCTCTTGATAAATTAACGTGCGTGGACACCTGTAAGCCAGACTCGTACATCTCTCAGGGCAAGTTTTGCGTTAATAAATGCGATTCAAGCTATATTAGCTTCGATAATACCACGTGTGAAACTATTTGCGATAAGAGCTTAGGATACGCTGTGAACCTAAACAAAACCGCGTGCGTAAAATCTTGTGGTACGAACGCAATGGCCAACACAGTTGTTGTAAACTCAGTACCAATCGATTTCTGCTAATGCCAGAACGGAAACATGCTAATTAAATCTGATGGAACAAGATGCGATCTAACTACATGTACTGGAAGTGAATCTCTAAATTTAGAAGGAAAAGGCTGTATAAAGTCATGCTCAACTTAGAACGCCGTTTCTGTTTCAAATGTTTGCAGACTTTGCTCAAGCATTGATCCAAATAAAATATTCAATACATCAACATAGGTTTGCGAGTGTAAAAATGGATACGAAGATATTTCAGAAGTTTGTCAGTTGATAACTTTCTAAACATGTGGTATAAATGCAGTTAGATACAGACGTATTTGTTAATGTGTAAATGATATGTTCGAATTCGTCCCAGGAAGTTCTACTGATTGTAGATGCATTGCTGGGTTTTATAAATCTGCTGATCAGGTTTGCTCTAAATGCAGCGGAACTTAAGTTCCTGATTTAGCTAGAACCTCGTGCGTAGCTAATGATAAATGTTTTACTGGCTATTTATCTTTTAACGGGGAATATTGTGTCCCGTCTTGTGGTTCTAAAGTTATTGATTTGTTGGGTCTTCGTTGCAATAATGTGTGCAATATTAATGAGAAAATATTGAATGGTCGGTGTATTTGCAACGACACGGCAGGATTTACATTTGATAATACTCCAAAAACTTGTGTTTGCTCTAAAATATCCAAATTTAATTTCATAAATGCAGCAGGCGATTTTTGTACGGAATGTGACACTACAAATGGGTTTAATACAGCCACTGATTATAAAGGAAATTGTTTGTGTGCTTCAGCATCCAATTTTGTAAGCGCAGATAAAACATAATGTATTTCAGAATGTGCTGTCGGTTAGTATATTTCAGCTTTTACCAAATCTTGTTTGACTGACTGCACTTCAGAGAATACGATGGCCGTCGGTTCTGAATGTAAAGAATGCAAAACGTAAAACTTATATAGCAGCTTTGACACAACTACAAAAACATGTGTATGTACAGCTGATGCTCCAGGTACTTTCCCGAGTTGTACACCAACTTGTGGGTAGTTTACCACCGGCCAAGTAAACCCATGCGTTTGTAGTGCAGGATTTACGTTTGTCACAGGTTCTTTAACTACTTGTTGGTGTGATACCGGAAAATACTTGAAGAATCCAACTGATACTACCTGCTCTTCATGCGTAGGTGGTATTGTTCCAAATCACGATCGTACGAAGTGCGTTTAAAAAACAAGTTGTACTCCAGGCTGGCTCAATAGCGCATCAACCTGGTGCCTTGCCGATTGTGTAGACGACCTCGCTAGATACGGCGATATTCAGATAAGTACTTGTGTTTCACCAAGTAACTGCGGAATTGGAACAAAAACTTTGACGAATCCGAACAGGTGCGTATGCGACGCGAGTCAATCATTCGTTCTCAAGGCTGGCCAGACCACCTGTACCAAGTGCGCTTAAACGGGCCAGGTACCTAACGTTGATGGAACGGTTTATACTAATATTGGTACGGATTGTATTTACTGCGATAAGCCAGGTTTCATTCCGAACACCGATAATTCGCTTTGTGTTTGCGACTTCGCTGGTCATTTCATAGTGGGTACTGATCCAACTACCTGTGTATGCGCTGCAAGATATGCTGGTAAGACCTCCTGTTAATTCTGTGAGGGAAAGACTCCGTTTATTGATGAATAGGAGTTCAGGTGCACCGAGTGCGATGTAAGCGCCGGTTTCGTCTCTGACAGCAAGAACGGCGTTTGCTTCTGCAACTTCAACCAGGGCTACGTGACCGCAACGTTTGAAGATGGCAAGCCAAAAACGTGCGTAAAGTGCACAGGCAACCTCGTTCCAGTGGACGACGTGTGCTCCGACTGCTCCCTTCTTGGTCCTGGTCAGATCTCCTTCTAGAACACGATTTGCGTGTGCGATAAAATAAATAATTTTGTGGACGTGTTTGACGCGAATAAGAAGTGGATCGGGTGCAGGTGCGACTGGGACAAAAATTACGCTGGTGGTGCATCTTCCGGCTCAGCCTGCGCTCTGTGTGAAGGCGCGACCCCATTCAGAGCCCTGGACAACTTCAGCTGCAGGGCGTGCGACCAATATTCTGGTTTCTCACCAGACCTCGTTGACTCGAAGTGCGTGTGCGCGAACCCGGCCTAATTCATATTCGGTTCGAGGTGCGTTGACTGCGACACCTCCCTGAGCCTAAAACCGGATTTCGTGAACGGGAAGTGCAAATGCGTTGAGCCGAAGGCGTTTGACGTGAAGGGGCTTCTGTGCGTTGACAAATGCACTGACGTGAGCACCAATATCGACGGGTACTGTAAGTGCTCGGTCAACGCCACCGCCAGCGATCTCGCCTGCGTGTGTAATGCTACGTACACGCTGGTTGACAGCACGTGCGTCTGCACAGAAAACTAGGAGGTTAATCCCGATACGAAAGCGTGCTAGTGTGTGGCCGGGTACACTTTGAAGGGGCCTGTGTGCACACAGATCGTAAAAGCACCAATCGGAATCATTGCCGGGGTCGTCGCGGCTGTGGTCATAATTGGAGCGGTTGCATCAATTATCCTCGTACTTATCAAGAAAGGAAAAATACACGTAGGAAAGAACAAAAGCGGAATCCAAATGGAAAACAAAAAATACGTCAGAGACCCGAAAGTAGCCACCAAAAGCAAAAACTAAAACTACGGACGCAAAGACAAACCCAGTAACAACAGAGGGAAAGACGTAAGCGGATTCAGAAAACAAATGGCGATAAAATGAGACAAATTCACGTATATTCGATAAAAATTATATATTATAAATATAAATTTCAAAACGCGATTAAATGAGCTAAATATTATTTTTACTTTTAAATATATTAAATTGTTATTATATAACTGTGTAAAGTTTTAAGAAGTAAGTTATATTTACAAGAAAATTTAATATATATTTAATATATTTTTTCACTGGCAGTTTTCACTCTGTTCATAACTAAAGTGCTATTCGTACTATTGAGCTATTCTTCCCGACCAATGCAATTGGTTATTTACTGCTCTATCTACAATATTTGCTATTTTAACTTTTAGCTCCAATAATTTATTATTCACAAGCAACTTGTTATGGGTTTGAATCATATTATCAATACAATAAATAGATTTGAGTCTATCGCTAAGACAGATATGCTATTAAGAAGGAGTATATTAATTATTGTAATTTAATAAATGTAACTCTGCTAAAGCTATTATATACACGTAGTTAAAACTACACGATATTAAATTACTATATTATTCAGCCATGAATTTTACTGGAGATATATCTATAATTTTATTATTATCAAGAAGGAGAATCTGCAAATGATTAAGTTTCTATAACACTGATATATTGACGATTTGATTATAATTTAAATGTAGATTGATTAGTTTGGTCATCCTTATAAGTGGATAAATATCTACAATATTATTGTTATCTAATCGCAGCCTGATTATATTTGTCATGTTTCGTAACGGAAGAATATTACTGATATTATTTTTCATTAAGTTCAAATAAGTTAGATTAACTAATAACTTTATATTATTTATACAACTTATACTATTATCACTTAAATCTAAGTTTTCTAATTTGTACAAGTTCTATATGCTGAGTGGTACTTCAGTTAATTTACATTGAATAATACTCAAACTTTTTAAGTTAATCAACGACGTAAGAAAATAAAAATCTGACGATTGAAAAATAGTATCACATGTTGATTGTGATGAATTAATACTTATATATTCTAGTTAAGTCATCTGTTCTATACCATTCAATTTACAGTACACATCATCCAAAGTTAAAGAAGTTAATTTTAATGGAGCTCTAGTAAAATCAACATTTTATAAGTTAAATAATGTTATGTTTAAGATGTTTGTATAATCTAAAAATTTGAAACAGCCTTCTGAACCTAAGTATTCATCTATTTATTGTACAATTACATGTGTCCCATTAAATTAATACTCTTTTATGAAATATAAATATTGCATTGCTATAATACAATCTCGTAGGCTTTGATCAATTTATTATGTTTTCTTATCATTTGTTTCAAAGCTATAATTATTCTATTTTTAATTGATATTGTTATTTTATAAGTCTTAATTGATATTGTAATCAACAACCGCAATACATGGATATTGTATCATTTTGGTTTCTTCTTCAGTTTTGTTGAAGAAAAGTGTAACATACTCTTATTTGCACATTTTGTGTTGTAAAGTGAACGCTTACATGAAGTTGGAGGTGGTATAATACCAATACAGACTTTAATTACATTTATAGTTGATATTTGATATATTTATAAATAAAGAACATTATCTTCAACTCTTTAATTTCTAAATTGGTGATAAAAGCAATAAAAATTAAATATGATTAAAACGTTATGGGGGGTAAAACCAACACAAGTATTACACAGGTATATTATAACATACATAATACAGCCATTATGAACTCATTAATCGGATTGAGATGTATTTAACTTTTGCATGTTTATATTTTGATGTTGATCAATATAACAGTAGATAAACTAAAATGAATTGAATATAATTATAACTTGGCTCAACAGATTAAATCAATTATAAAAATATTCAAATTGTATAGAGGGGTAAATCCAAGGTCGACACCTTATATCTGAAGGTGAAAATATAGTTAAACTTACTTTGAAAGAAGGAATCTTCCCGGTAGATAAAAGGAATTTATTCTATAATATTTTTATATTACCACTCTACTCCAGTCCAAAATATTAAAATGCACTAATTTTAGTATCTTTTATACCGGCTGTAGTGGAAGAAATCGACTTCCATTAACATTCAATGTATGATAAGGTACCAACAACGTAAACATAAAGTTACAGCGGAATTATATATTTTCACATTCTTCAAATACTCAAAGTTTATAATTGCTGACTGTGCTGCACTGAAATAATTAATTTCAATTTTATAAGCTGGAGTGAAAGGAGTTCATGTTACTAATAATATATAGTTTAGAGATTCCACCATCTCTTATTATGATAGTTAAAATTCTAAAATGTAATTAACTTTGATTATTGCAATTTAACCTTCTAGCCCAGAAAGCCAATGACTATTTAAATATGTTGACTGAGGTACTCCTAATTGTCCATTACATTCATTCAGGTTCGCTCTGATACTTTTCCAAAACTGTTGTATTTTCCCAAAAGTTGATTTTTGCAACTAAAAATGATTTTTTTGAGCTCCAGAGGAATCAAGTGGGGTTCATAGTTATATGATATAATAGTATAGTAGTGATATATCGCTATTGGTAAATTGGAGTCATTTCGTGATTCACAAAAGTACACAAATCTGGAGTACCATAATTTCAATATTTTGGGAATCGTATCAGAGGCCACCAGTATAACTACCACTTATAGTTAGGGGTACATAAAGCAATATAATCACATTATATAAGGAGTTCTGCCTAGACAGTTTAGTTGTGATAATTATGCTTTCACTAATTTTAGTATTTTGAGCACTATTATACAAGATAGCTGATTAACATTAAATTTTGGGATCAGTATTTAGTACTTATAGTAATCCCTCCTTTAAGTCCGAAATTTAATATTTGAGTGATCTCCAATATATTGTAATTTAATTGAAGTTAACGAAAATATGAAATTAATTTAGAATGCTATATGTCATTAATTAGCACCATATAATACGTTTTAATTTCGCGGGAGTCCATGCCTTCAGATGTAGTCAGTTTAAATGATATAAATATGTAGTATTTTTAAATATTTTTAAAGAGAAGTAGAGTGGTAATATAATATTAAAATAAAATATAAACGTTTTAATGTGTCAGCGCATTTCCCCCTATCAAATATAGACTAACTCTAATTTCACTTCATATATATACCTGGCGGCCTTGGATTTACCCCTCTATATGTGTAAAAGTTAGAACACAAAAAAGATATAAAAAGATGGTAGTTGAATAAAAATTAAAAAATTAAAATTCTGTCACATACTAATAACGTATAATTACGTTTTACTCCCTTTTGGCAAGCTTTTGAAAAAAGCGGTCAAGAAAGCGAGTTACAGCACGTTAGCGCTGATAATACAGTAAAAAATTGTACATGTAAAACATTTTAGAACCCGTATATTCACAAAGTAAATGATGTTTGAAGTTCCTACAAGAAAATTGTGTACACTAGTAGAATACTCATTAGGAAGATATACCTAAAAAGTTAGTAAACTGGCTGTGACCAGTAATTTTAAATACAGATATAGATTATTTCACTTCAGATGATTCATTATTTATTTCTCTTTTCGATAATTGAATTTGATTATGTCAATGAATTTGACAAATGAAATAGAATGTTAATAAACCTCACAAAAAACCACTGGTTAACTCAGCATTTTAAGTTGAATCGGCTATTGAATTGCTTATAACAGAGGTCCTAGAACCGAGGTTGGACCTGATAAAGTGAAACTCTTCTGATATAGACTCATCAAACATCATATTATTGTTTAAGAGCGTTGGTCCATATGATATATTCACAAAGTTTAACTACCTTTTCATAACTTGGAGTGACAACTCGGATATACATATTGATTAAAAATAGGTCTAGATTAATTTGATGTACAATTATGATATCGTAAATGTTTAGTAGTTTACAAATCAATATATGTACTCAAAATATTATTGAATACAGAATAATATGATAATACTATGATCAACCATGTATTGAAACTCAAAGTTTATAAGATATATAAATTGTAAATACATATATGAGTTTCATATACACTTAATATAGTATGACATTAAACAACATTAAATTGAATAAAGGCAGTTTACAAATTGTAAAATACATTACTTATAAAGTTTAACAACAAGAATAAATTATATATAATAGGATAAACAACAAGGTTTATAATGAAGTAGATAACTGGATTTTTTCTCACTTTGGATCAATCATAGTTACCATATCGTAAATGAGACCCTTCATACCCATTTTAGTTTGTTTCTCAATCCATTCATGGGCACATGGAAGAGTACCCCAACTAAACATTTCAAGTCCTTTGCTTACTAGTACTCCATCTATGATTACTTCTGGCATGGTAAGTACAACCACCATACTGGTCACTACACCTTGCAAACCAAATCTCTTTGCAAACTCAACGCCATTTTTTACGTGCAAACATATTTTTTATGTCATATCAACGTCTTCTGACTCCTCAAAAATACCTACACCTAAATTGAGATGAAACACTGGATATTTATTTTGAGCGTATTTTAGAATCAGTGCGCATACGGGATCGAAGGTTGAGAAGTATATTGGATGCTGTTTGTTGTCTTGGATGCATTTTAGCGTTTGCTCTATTACTTACACTCTTGAGAAATATCTTTGACCGACAGATTCTGAACAAGCCGCGTTGTACTTTATTTCAACGTTAATCATGAGGCCCTCGTTTGTTTCATTTAAAACTTAAGCGAATGTTGGTCTGTACTTATCACCAACAATGTGGTACAAATTTTCGTTCCATGGTGTTCTCATTGGTTCGTTTACGACTATTTTTTCAATAAGTGAAGTTTAATGCTCTCCAATTTAGTGTGTTCTTTAAATTTAAATTTTCTGGAACTGCTCAGCTGTGAGGGAGTTAATCGCAAGTTTACCAAGATCGTGGTCAACGCCGAAATCGTGGTTAATGACTGGGACCATGTCTCTGGTTAATATAATATCAAGTTCTACACCGTCAATGCGCTTATAAGCTTCGTTGAACGCGAAAATTGTATTTTCGGCGATATGGTTCTTTGGATTATAGTCCAGTTTAAAGTGCTCTTTAGCAAGGTCTGAATAAATCTTATTAGAGCCACAACCGCGATGACCTAATCGAAGAGGACGTGGAATATCTAAGGATTTTATGGAATGAGTAGTTTCTGTATCGAAATCCATCTTGGTTGTCCATTCCATGAACTAATAACAGAAATCACCGTGATTAAAATCTTGAGTAGTTCTGTCAACTGGTGAGCTGTGCTCGAACTGCTTCTTTCCAACAGTGAATACTGGAGAAAATCCAGGCTCGAGAGGTATGAAGAACAAGTCGGCTTCCGCACTGAATGTAAGTGGTGGCATAAAAGGGTTGTACAAAACTTAACCCGCCTACAAAGTCTTTACTGGACCCGTGATTAAGTTGTTCACGTAGATAATCGCGAATGGATCGCCGAAGTCAAAGGTGAACATGCGTTTCGTATCAAGGTCATACGCGGTTATAAAAGATGTGAGCTTCAAAGTGGTGCACTGGGTACCGATTTTAATGGTTACAGTTTCATATGAAAGGTTGTTGAACTCTTCATATACAGTCTTGTCTGAAATCACCTTTTTGGACTCCAGTACTTTATCATTTATCAGGACCTAAATCTTGGACGAACTTTTATATTTTATGTGCAATGTAGCGTCGGCGGATGCGTAGATTGGATTCATGCTTGAAGTGGATTGAATCCTATTATATCATTGAAAATACCCTCGTATATTTATTTAGTTTTATTTAATAGAAACAGCATAAAAGTCAGCTAACACAAAAGTTTACTTTATATTTTGTGTTTATGTAGGTAATAATATATATTTTAGCGTTTTGGTGTTGTAATTATCATCTATTATGTGAACCACTCCTTTCCTTTATAATGAAGGCTTTCACTTCCAAAGATCTTTGGGACGTGGTGGACCTGTTTTTTAAGTCCAACAATTTGGCTTTGCCCTAGATTGCGTCGTACGATGATTTTTTGAACGTATCCCTAACGCAAATAGCTGCTGATGCCCCTCCAATAATAGTGGACGTGGAGCCCAAATCGCGCAAGGAGTACAAGTTCACGCGCGTGACGCTGCGTGTGCTCAAAATTTACCCCGCCGAGCAGTTCGCGAAGAACAAACCGAACGACTGCCGTTTACAAAATTCAACCTACGCCCTGAATTTTAACGCGCGCGTTCAGATAACGACCCAGAACTTCGGGGACGAGGAGGTGCTGAAGGAACGCACGTTCAACATGGAGTGCCCCTTCTGCCCGATTCCGATGCTCCTCAACTCTGCCCACTGCTACACGAACCAGTTCCCCTCGAAGCACATCAGACAGCAACGTGTGAGAAACGACGAATGCCCATTCGACGAAGGGGGCTACTTCATCGTAAACGGAAGCGAGAAAACACTCATCGCAAGCGAAGTTAACCGCTCAAACAGAATCACCGTACTGCAAGGGGACGCGAAGAACCCAAAGGAGCTCATCTCGGCGAAAGTGGTCTCGTCCGTCCCAGAACGCGCGCTGTACTGCAAAATTGACGTGAAACTAGAATATGTAAACGACGGCGCACAAAAACAGCCCATGCTCATGTGCTACATGCCAGGATTCGACACACCAATTAACGTTTTCATCCTCATGATGGTCCTGTTCCCAGGTGACAGCTTCACTGACCAATAATTACTATAAATCATCTCACCTGACAATGACCCGGAGATAATCAACGTGGCCAAGCTCTCGTACCAGTTCTGCATTAACCAGGGCATAAACTCGCCCGCGCGCGCATTACAACTCATTTCACAGTAATTTAAACCCGTATTGCAGGAAGCAATCTCAGATTAAACCATAACCGAGCTGATGAAGACAAAGAACCACTTCGCAACACGCTTCCTGCCCCACATTGGCACAGACCAAGCCTATAACTACCAAAAGTGCGCCTTCATCGGGTACATGTCCAACCTCTGCATTCAATGCCACTTGAACAAGCGCGGGTTCGACGACCGCGACCACTGGGGCTCCAAGCGTCTACAATTAGCCGGCTCCCTCCTCCACGACCTCTTCAGGCGCTGCTTCGGCGACTTCTGCGGCTCAGTGGCCAAAGAAATCCAGCGCAAGAAAATCTCCTTTTAAGACGATAACCAAGAGCAAATATTCAGAAACCAGTTCAAAATAACAGCCGTGAACCTCATCTCGAAGCAACTCTGCTCCTCTTTAGCTACCGGAAACTGGAGAACGGGAAGGGTTGGACAGAACGCAGGTAAGAAAACGGGCGCTTCATAGAATTTAGTCCGTTTAAGCTACGCAGCAGCCATAAGCTAAATAAGAAGAACCACCAGCGGAATTGAAGAGAGCAGCAAGGCAATTGGCCCACGTATCCTCCACGGAACGTAATTCGGGTATCTGTGCCCAGCAGAAACACCAGAAGGAGCTAAGGTCGGCCTGGTAAAGAACTTCTCCCTTTAATGTAGAATCTCGGTCGGGTGCAAGGAAAACGACACCAAGATAAAGCAGATCCTGAAGAACTTCTAATACGAAGGGGAAATATGCCTCAAAAATTTATCGTAATCTTTACAGGGAGTCAAGGTATTCTTCAACGGGCAGTGGTTCGGATGCGTCAAGCTTGAACACGCCAAATTACTCACCAGACACCTCAAAGAATGCAGAAACGGAGGCAGAATCAGCTTCGAAACATCAATCAGCTACAACGAAGAAGCAAAAGAACTGGTCGTCGCCAGCGACTCTGGACGTGTGCTCAGACCACTATTCGCACTCACCAACGAAATAAACAAAGACAAACTCCTCGAAAACTCAAAACTCAACATATGCAGAGACGATATCGAACAGGCCATGAAAAAACAAGACGGATGGGAATACCTCATCAAAAATGAAAGAAGA
Source organism: Hexamita inflata (assembly GCA_963988835.1). Taxonomy (NCBI): domain Eukaryota; phylum Fornicata; order Diplomonadida; family Hexamitidae; genus Hexamita; species Hexamita inflata. The sequence continues at coordinate 618,659 of CAXDID010000279.1, read as the reverse complement.
CTCATCGAATATCTCGATCCATATGAAGAAGAACAGAGCCTCATTTGCACAGACCTCATGACATTCAACAAAAACCAAGAAATAATCCAGTAAATTAGGAGCGGTAACTACAGCCTTATCCCACCAACTTACACCCACCTTGAAATACATCCATGCCTTATATTATCAGCCATTTCGGCCCTCATTCCATTCCCAGATCACAACTAAGCCCCACGTAACCTGTTCCAAGCATCAATGGGTAAACAAGCAGTTGGTATTTATGCACTTAACTTCGAAAAACGTTTCGATACCCAAGGTATTAACATCATCCACTACCCATAAAAACCACTCACTTAAACCAGAACTATGAAGTACGTCAAGTTCACTGATCTCCCAGCTGGTGAAAATTTAGTTGTCGCTATTGCCATTTACACTGGATTCAACCAAGAAGACTCTTTGATCATGTCCCATGCTTCTGTTGATAGAGGTTTGATGAGATGCTGGTACATTTTGAGCCACGAAGCCACGTGTGAAATAGAATCCCGCTCTGATTTATCTAAAAGAGATTTAGTTTAGAAGATCTGCAGACCTGTTGATAACGTTATACATCCATTAGATAGAAACTGTGAAAAGTATCTCCAAGCTGATGGCATGGGTAAAATAGGTTAGTCAATCAGATAAGGTTCGATTGTTATTGGTAAGAAAGAACCAAAGAGAGATTCTTATGACAGAATCGGCGCTGAAGGTAATCTTTATGAAGACTGTTCTACTATCATTAAAAACGATGAAATCGGTTATATTGATAACATCGTTTTGGCCAGAGAAAAAAGAGATAATTATTCCGACGATTCGGGTAGTTTAAGCTATTCTGCTAAGGTTAAAGTAAGATCTAACCGTCCTCCATAAATTGGAGACAAATTCTCATCTAGACACGGTTAAAAAGGTACTGTTGGTATGTTATATAGATAAGAAGATCTTCCGTTTACTTATAACGGAGTCACACCAGATATCATAGTTAATCCACACGCTATTCCGTCTAGAATGACTATCGGGTAACTTTTGGAGTGCGTTGGTTCTAAAGTTGGCGCTATGTTAGGCCAAATCGTAGATGGTACGCCATTCGAACCACCTGTTGAAGGAGACTCACACGAAGATTATCTTACTTCCAAACTGTTCAAGTGCGGCTTCTAAAAACATGGTTACGAAGCTACATTTTGTGGTTTCACCGGAAAAATCTTGAATTATAGAGTGTTTATCGGCCCAACATTCTATCAAAGATTGAAGCACATGGTTCTGGATAAAGTTTCAGCTCGTGCTACAGGTACTGTTACCACACTAACTCATCAACCTCTAGAAGGTCGTTAAAGATATGGTGGTATGCGTATCGGAGAGATGGAGCGTGATACATTCATCGCCCACGGAGCAGCAGCTGTTTTAAGAGATAGACTTATGTTCAGCTCTGACGGAACCGATTTCTTGTTATGTAAAACATGCGGTATGATTGCATGGCATGCTGATTAGAAGAAAATATCTACTCTCAGTTAACCAAAATGTTATGTTTGCGATGACAAAGCAGAGTTTTGTTTGGTAACAATGCCATATGTTTGCAAACTTCTTGTTTAAGAAGTATAAGCTATGGGCGTTTAAATGAAATTTGAGGTACAAACTGAGTGATAATTAATTTATAAAAAAGTAATGAAAATTTAAAGAAATAATTAAATTAGACAAATAATTTGTTGTATTTAAACAATTTTGTAGTTATAATTAATTATTACATTTTATCTACAGATATACATGTATTTCCACACCATATGATACCATTACCATTACTAAAGATTAAACAATCTACAATACAAACTACAAAAAATAATATAATAATTAAACAATAGTATACGTAAAATCTTAGTGGTTCTAAAATTTTTGCAAAAAATAATAATTCGTCAACATATGGTTGTGCTGGTTAAATTAGATTACTAAATAATAATCTAAAAAAGAGTGTAACACAACTTCTATAAATTATAGAGAATTTTCATTGCATTTAAAGTGCAGAACAGAAACTTAACAAAGACATTATAATTTGTATAAATAATTATATATTTTTGAAAGAGTAATTTTAGTGAGCTGAAAATATTAAAAAATTATATATTTATCGTCAAAGATCAATCTCAAGGCTTTGCTCTAACTATTCTTTCAATTTTTCGATTTTCTTTTTCTTAATTACTTTCTTTATCTTTTTAACTTCAACCTTTTCAGTTTTTTCGACAGATTTTCTGGGCTCTAGCTCTATCATGAGTGAGTGCTTGGATGCTTCGTTCCTTGAATTATCTAAATCGATTATTAGTGATGGTTGATTTGGTTTTGTTTGAGTCAATGATGCATCCAATTCAATATTCAAAGACTAACCTTTTTTGAACGACATTTATTATTCTTATTAATCTAAGTCAATGTTAAGCGATGGAATATTTAATGACGGTTGTTTCATGCTCACGAACTCTTCATCAAAATCATTAGTAATATCGTGTTTCCTCTCTGACATACTCTTATCTTTCAGCATTGAAATTGGTCTTGATTGTGGTTATGAGATTGGTTTCAGCGGTTCAGCAACCGCTTTCCTCTCCGGTTTCAATTGAGTGTCGCTATGTTTTTTCGTTGTTAGGGATAAAGATTTATTTAATAGTTCTTTGTCTTGTTCCCTCCGCATGTTAAGATCCTCCATTGAGTTATTTTTCTCAAGAATCGCTTTTTTAAGGAGTGGATCAGGAATAAATGACTCCTGATCTTTTGGTTTTATCGTTTACATGATTTGAATCTGACCAATTTTGAGCAAATCTTAGGGTTGTACTTTATCCTGTTTAATTACCGTTTTTTCAGGAGATTTAGACGTTTCAAAGTTTTGCATAGAATCGTTTATAAGCTGCTTTATTTCCTGTATCTCCTCAACTGAAATGTCGTGATGACGAAGAGCATTCGCAACTTATACTTTAATTGTGGTTGGAGAATCTTGCGACGGCACTTGTGATGTTGATTTTGCCGAAACGGACATTTTTCTTTGAGGAGACTCTTACACATTGGTTGCACTAGTAAATGAAGAGGTTGAAGGGCTTTCAGCTTGTGATATAGCTGTTTCTTGTGTTTCTTAGGATCTAACGCTTTGCATAATGGATCTCTAAACTTATTGGAGTTGATCAATTTGATTTTGTATTTGAGCTGTTGCTACTTATGGATTATTATCAACGCTGATTACATTTTGTTGCATTTTTTCTTTGATTGCGATCATTTGAGCTTCATATGATTCTCTTTCGAGTTCTGCGATTCTTTTTAGCAGGAGTTATTGTGCCAGTTGGCTTTGGGTTTCAGTTTCCTCTAGTCTTTATCTTTCGTTAGTGAGAATAGTGGCGAAGTGCGCCTTGTGACTGAGGCTATCAGTGTCAAATTATGCTTATTGTAGTTTGAGCATGTGTGAGTTGAATTTATCGCTGAGGTCTGTGATGTACTTTGGAACCTCTCTTGGTTCTGCGCTGATGTTGTACGGGTTAAGTCTTTTAACGGCTTCTTCTCTCGTTTCTTTAATTTACAGTTCAAGTCTTGGGTGAATTACTGGCGCCTGTTACTAACTGATGTTATTTTTGTTCTGTTGATAAGTTTATGTGTGCAATAATTCTGGCGGTATTTATTTTACTATTTGAGCTTGGATATTTGCTTACATTGGTTTTTCTACTTGATAGTTTGGCATTGATTCGAACAATTAAGTTGGTTTAATTTCAGTGGTTTTATATGGTTCATCAAACAGAGCCTTCAACCTGTTTTGAATTGGCTGTTGGTTTTGAAGTGTTTGAACATCCCTAGTTGTGTATTTCTTCTCCAGGCCGATTTCGTATTGCATTTCTCTGACTTGGTTTTGTACCTGTATTTTCATCTCTTCGGCTTCTTTCATGAAACGCTTTGCAGTTTCGTCCTCGTTTTGATAAAATTTCTACACATCAACATCAAGCTTTTGGTGGTCCACAAATGGCTTTTGCTCAGGCTTCCTCGCATACACAGAAGTGAATGCGTTTTAGTCTTGTTTTTATTATTAATACTGCTAATATTGATTTTGTTGTTGTGGAGCAAAATTTTCAGAGATTATGTTGATATCTCGTGGTTTAAAGGGCTACCTATCAAAGGGGTTACTAACTAGGTATTCATTTTTCCTTCCAGTTTTCTTTAACACGAAAAAAGGCTGTTTCACCTGCATTTACAAAATTTTGTTGTGGAGTGGACACATAAATATTGTAAATATAAAAAGACAATATTCGCACCACTCCTCGTTTTATAATCCGAAAAATGGACCCTGCACTTCTTGAAGCAATCAGAGCAGGAGCAAAATTGAATAAAGTTCAAACAGTCGATAAAAGCATTCCACTAGGCGTTAGAAAATCCGAAGATCAATCAAAGTCCGGAAAAACAACACCTAGAGGTCCACCACCAGCGCAGTTTAAAATTCCAGTATCTATCAATTAAATGTAAATAAATAATAGTTAATAACCGATTCGCATGCCCCCACCACCAATTCAAATACCTTAACCACCTGCTCAACCTATTCAAGTGCCTTTATCAGCATCTAGCATTCCTCCTCCACCAAACACATTCGCATAACCACCTTAATAAGTACAACAGCTTCTACCTCCACCACCATCTTCAAACTAACCTTTAACATAATCATTGCCACCTCCTCCACCAATTCAAAAGGTTCCGTAAATATAGGTTCCACCAGCTCCAGTTTAATAATCACAAATTTAAGCGCCTTCTATCGAAAACGCTCCAGTTGAAAGGAAGAAACCAGCAGTACCTCCTAAACCAGGTTCTATGAAGACCCAGTAATTCGTTAAACCAAAATTCAGATAAATAAGCAGTCAAGATTTACCAATAGCAGAATTTTAAAACAAATAAGTTATGCGTAACGAATGTGATCACACTTGCTGGGTAAGCTTTAGAATGACAAGTCTACTGCAAGATATAACACAGGCTATTATAGATCTTAGCGGGTAGTGATAAAAGTGTAGTGGGTTTTAACTTATACTCATTTTTTAAAATTGTGCTTTTAATTTTACAAGAATACATTTTTATATAACATAAAGTAACATTTTTAATATTTCCACATCAACCTTTAATCATGGGAGTACCAAGACTATCAAGATGGATGATGGAACGTTGTCCACAAGCTGTTAGAACAGCCACACGCGATAACATGCGCGGTAGAATCAACAATTTTTATGTAGACTTTAATGGCTTAATCCATGAAAGTCTTTTACGTGCAGCTACTGTGCACCTTCCAACTTCAGAACTCGAATTATTTTATTAGATTTCTTCCTACTTAAATGAAGTAGTGCTGACTGCAGCTCCTACTCACAAAGTATATTTGGCTATCGATGGTCCAGCTCCAGATGCCAAAATCAGATAATAACGTCTAAGACGTATTATGGGCCAACTTACTAGTGAAAGCTAAACTTTGTTAAGACAAAGACAAGGCTGGCACGAAACCTACTAAAAGCTTAATCAGCTTTTAGAAGATTATGTTTATCAAGATGGATCAGCCTCACCAGTTTCAACTGCTACCATCACTCCGGGAACTTGTTTCATGCGTCGTTTGACTTCTTATCTCACAATTTATTTGGCCTAAGTCATTGAACAAAAGCAATGGGGCAATATAGAAATTACACTTTCTGGTGCCAATGTGGAGGGTGAAGGAGAACATAAAATTATTAACGAAATAAAGAAAAACGCATTTACTCCAAATTCTCAATTTACATATAACTCAAAATTTGAGCTCAAACAGGTAAAAATGGTTTAACCTGCTAAGAAAAGTTCTTTAAAGTTTACTGATGAAAAATTAGAAGCAGCTTCTAAAGAAACTGAAACAATTGAAATAACCATGGACGAAGAATAAGAAATTGTTCTTCCTTAGCTCTAAAACAATTAAACAATTGAAAGCAATTGCGTGTTCGGTATGGACGGCGATTTATTCCTATTGCTTTTGGGCCTCAATAGACCAGAATGTTACATCCTCAGAAGATGGTAAGGAATTATGGTTGAAGACTTCAACACTCCACAAACATCCAAGTATGATCCATGGAACGTTGGTCTTGTGTACGTTGATGTATAACTGATGCGCGAAACGATCATTTATGAATTTTTACAGAAATACATAGATTCTGATGACAGATTCATTGAACTGGTTAGAAGCTTGGAGCAGAACGAGCTTACAAGATATTACATTAAATTGCAAGAATCTGCTCAGAAGGCTGACGAATTAACTGTTATGCAAACTCCTCCGCAGCTTAAATCCAATTTGCTTGAGTATTTGCTCTTCAGCTAAGTCGCCAATCGTTTGATAAACGATTTCGTTGCCTTAACCTTATTCGTTGGTAACGACTTCATTCCAGAAGTTCCAGGCTAATCAATAAAGAACGGCGCCCTTGACAAGCTGATTGACTTTTACAAGAACAACTTTTTGCAGGCTGTTCCTTTCAAGTGCCTTTTAACTCCAGATTTCAAGCTTTCAACTGAATATTTCGGTGAGATGTTTAGAATCATTGGTGACAATTGTGAACCACTCCACATCGCCGACGACATTGAGAAGTTCAGAGATTTGCACAAGTTCGTTCAGAATGAGAATCAGAGGAAGTCAATTGATCAAACTGGTAACTGGGCTCTGCTCATTAACCGAGAAATGAAGGAAATGAGAGAAGAACTCGGTGAACTGGCTGACAAAGTCAAGAGGGGCATGGTAGCTAAATTAGCGTATGCTCAGAAGACGAAGCTCACGCAGTACTTCAGGAAGATGTACTATTTGAAGTTCCAGGATCTGAATTCTGACTACATTGTTAACCCACCAATCTCGGTCACTAAAACTGACTTGAAGAAGCTCGCGATGCTGGACCAACTCGAAAATTTGCAAGAAGCAAAGATTCAGAAGCCATACTCATAATAACTCGAAGAGTTCGTTAAAGAGGACGGGCGTGTGAACTTCTACTACGGATTCCACAGGGTCGTCCGTTCGTATTTGAAAACGCTTTAATGGGTTATACTGTACTACTTAACCCCAGAGGGCATTCCTCAGTGGAACTGGGAGTACCCATACCCCTTCACCCCACTCTGCTCCGATATGTCCGTTTACTGCAAACTCTATTCTCAAGAATCACTTGATGAAGCCCCAGACACTGAGCAAGTTGAACCAGCTGAAAAAGTTGATGACGAGGATTCGGGCGTTGAAAATCTTGTACAGGTTAAATAAACGAAGCAAATGACAAATGTTGATTTGTTTGAAACCGTTTTACAGGATTACAAGGGACCAGAATTTAAGTTCACTAAGAATCAGCCCAAATCTTAATTATTGCAAATCCTATTCACTCTGGACAAATCTAAAACGCACTAATTCCTTCCAGAATTCGTTCTGAACAAAATTCCAAAGGAGTTCTTTGATTAATAACCGAAGTTTAACGAAGTTGTTGTTTTGGACTACTCATCCGCATTCAAGAGCTTTACCACGTATTTGAATCTCACTCAGAAGCAACCCAGCTCAACAAAGGGCTTCGGAGTAGCACTCGGCTACGGATTCTCAAGCTACAGCGTGTTCTACAAAAACTACCCAGTGGGACTCGTTGACGGTGTCCACTTCGAACTCATCAGTCACAAAGTACTCTATTAAGACATGAAAGAGGAAGAAAAGAAATATTACGATGCAGTATACGCAAGAGGCGAAGAAATACACTTCTCCGCATTCCAAACTAACGGATAGTTTAAGAACAAACAAATTATCGCTGGACCAGGATCCATTATGTCCTTTGTGCAAGATAACTTTGATATCGATTACAGCAAAAAGTACAGATGCCCCAACTACAAAGAAAATAAACACCTCAATATTGACTGCAACCCAACAAAACTTGCCTTAGATCAATCTCCAGTTAAGAAATTGTAAACATGTTTCATTTTTGTTGATAAAAACTAAGAAATTGTTAAAACGCAACTGTATATCAAGTTTACTCCATACACAGTTACAAACATCCCAGAAAAATCAAAAGTTCTTCCACAACCCTATCGTGGTCCTCACTTGCTCACTGAAAACTTCTCTTCATTAGTTTGTGAAAGAAGAAAATTGAATGTAGTAGCAGCTGAAGTAAATGGTCAAACTATGACTGCAAACATCAATTAGCCAATGGAACCAACTGTATAAATTGCAAATATTTACAACTTAGACAATTAAGTTCCAGAAGTAGATTAATATCTTTCTGAATTCAATGTTCTTGCCTCCAAAGGTAGTTCTAACCTTCCATAGAAACTCATTGATACTCTGACAAATTATTTAGAAATATCTGAATAAAGATTAATGTAAGCTCCATTAATGACATATTTGAATGATTATTAAGGTGTAATTTATGGCATTGTTTATGATGCTCAAATATATGTTCGTTCAACTCAAAAGTCAGCTTTGTCCGGTTTTGTTAATCGTACAAATGAATTGACTGAGGACTTTAACAAATTCAAGAGATCTGATAAGAAGAGTCCATTCGCTTCATTCTTCGAAGCCGTTAATAAAACGGTTGATGAATTTTGTGTAATGAACTAATCCATCAGTTATCCTGATCGTGAGATTATCCTGCTTATGGCGCCGATAACTTTTGTGAACAATAAACCACAGATATCTTCTCAAATTGATAAGAGCTATTCTGGCGATATATTGTACAGAAGAGTGCAAGCATGGAAGCAGTATCTTAGATCTGACTTAGTTCCATTCGAGTTTTTGAGCCTTCAACCAGTTCCTCTTGCCAGTTTGCACAGGAAAACTCAAAGGTAAAGATTCATAAGAACTCTTTACACTAACTTCCAAGCCCAACAGTAAGAATCCGTTTCCTGTGTTAAAAACGTTATTTCTCATAAACACTCTGACTAGGAATTTACTTATAAACTTGAAATTGCCCAAGATTACTTCAATTTGAAGCTCACCAAGGAGTAAAAGAGGGAACTTGCACTTCAAATCAACCCATTGAGCATGGAAACTCTTAATAAATCACTTAAGCAGTACAAAACCAACATCGACAACTTTGCCCTCGGCGTTCTATTTGAATCACTTAAACTTTCATTCTCAGATAATTCGTACAGAGAACTCGGTTTACAAATATCAAAATCGAATTTGTACAAAACACCAACCGGAGAATACAACAAACTTGCCGAATTTGCTCTGATACTTTACATAAACGCGTTCCCAGAACTGCTCATTCCAATTATCTCTGAACTAAAGAAGGAAAAGAAGAGAGCTATTGAAGTTAACTCAGTATTTGGAGTTCTCTCAGCCCGTTCAGAATTCAAAGAGGTCTCTTTGACTCACAACATTCACAAACTTCCAGTATTCGGGCACAGAATGCCTTCAGAACCAGAACTAAGCGCTCAAATGAGCTTGATGCAGTACTATGTTCACTCAGTTATAAGCCCACTTGTGTGGTAAACGAACATATCTGATGAAAATCACGTTCCAAACGCCCTTATTAAGATACTTGAAAACAAACTTGAAACATAAGTACAACAAATATCAATTGAACCAGTGAAAGAGTAAATTAAACAAAATGCTGAAAAAATTGAAGCTTTATCACTCGTTTACGTTAAATAATTCAAATGCGTTGGTATTGTCATCTCTGTCGGGTAAAACTTCGTTAGAGTTGTTTGCAACAGATAAGGACTAATGAACTACAACTCTGGATACAGAAATCACAAGATATTCGTTGGTAGATTTGACGAAGTGTATCCACTTGGTAAGAAAATAAACTATGAAACCGAATATGCCGAATGCTAAAAGATGATTGTTGATAATATAAGCTTAACTGGAATGTCTGGACTTCAAATTGATTTGAACACAAATTAATAAGAATGGCCATGCAAAGAAATTGAAAGTGATGTGGAAGATGTCATGGACATTATAAATAAACAAGAAGACTAAAAAGTTTAAGATATCTAAGACATAGTGATTGAAATAGAAACTGAAAAGGAAAAGAAAACTGAAAAGAAAGAAGAAGCAGTTATTTCTATTGAGTGGGAATGATTTCATTTACAATATTTTAATCTATTAAAGCTAAATGAAATAGCTAAATGTTTAGAATTATAATTATAATAATAATTTGAGATATTAATGGAAATAAATATTTTTGAATTTAGCAATTAATAATATATTAGTGTAGCTAATAGGAAAATTCCACACCCCGCGCAATGAGTGATTTAAACTAATCCGCACTATCAACCAACACAACGACGACGACAAAACCTAGACATTCTTCATACGGTCAAAGTTTGGTAAACCTTCCGTCTTTGCCTCCGCGAGAGCATATAAATAAAATGAGAAATTCGTAGTCTCCAGTTTTGGAAGAGGTTGTGATGAAGGACCGGTTACCAAAGAAAATATAATAATTAATGGATTGTAACGAGCTTAGGCGAGAATTACTTTCTTTGATGTAGTAGGAGAAGTAAATGGAATACAAACTCCGGAAAATGGAAGAGCGTATAAAGCACTCCGGTAATCAGTTAGTTGAAGAAGAGGACCGTCCAAACGAGGACATCCTGACTAAGAAGCGAAATTAGAAATTTAGACTTGAGAAGCAGATAGATTTGATAAAGCAGAAGACTCTTTCGATTTAGATGATAAATCTGGACGCTGAGCGTTAGAAAATTGAGAAAGATGCATTAAAACAAAAGGATTTGCTAACTTTTTGCTCGAATCTATCCTAAATTCAGTCCTTAATTGAGTTCAAGTTAATGGACGTGAATCGCTTCCACTTACAAGGTGCCATGGATGCTGCAAAGAAGCAAAAGTAGTCCATGCACCAAACCGTGATAAATTAAATTCAAATTGATCAAGCCAAGATTCGTACTGAGCTCACCGCAGCTCTGAACCTCCGAAACATAAAATTCGTTCAAACTGCAAAAGATGTGATTCACACGAATGAGTTCAGAGCCGATTTGATGAAGAAATTCGAAGAGGTGAAAACGGACGTTTTAGCTGAGAATCCCGAAATGCAGAAAACGCTGGATGAGTTCATTCTCTCAAAACCTATTGTTGTTACCGAATCTCAAATCAAATTAAAGAAAGGAACTCCCGAAAACGGAAACAAAATAGGACTCTAAATAATGGAAAAATTTGTAAAAGTGGAAGGTGACAAATTAAGCTTGAAACAAAAACCTGAAACTTTCTTTGACGTGGTTACCAATGAAGACAAAACAAAAAGCTTCAAATATCTGGGGCTATATGTAACCAGGGTAGAGGAACTTGACAAAGGAAAAATTACACTTCAATAAGTAGATTCAGAGTAAGCACACTGGATAATTGACCAATCGGATGTACAATTCGAATTCAAAATCAAATCAGCACAATCGGACAAATTTCTCACATTCTTCAACAACTAAATTATGTTAATGCTAGACATGGGCAATAACATTCAATAAATATTCAAATTTGCAATATCAACGGCAGATTAACCACCAGTAAATCCCAAAAAATCAAAACTACCACAATTCGACGAGCCTAAAACAGAAAAAACTTAAGAAATAGTTTCCGAAAAAACAAAATAGCCAATACAAGAAGAATAAAAGGCGAAATCTCCTGAAAGAGAACCAAAATCTAAAAAATCAGCAAAAGTCAAAAGATCTCCTTCTTCATTCGATTTAGACAAGTAAGTTGAATAATTACATTCTCAAAAAACTGAAGACGAAATATTAAGAATAGCTCTCAAACATAATTACTCACAAAGAGCTGGAATCGCCGCAGCATATAAGCAGAAATTTAATATAAGTTTGGAATCTGAGTTAAAGCTCACAGTTGACGTTGATTTAATAAATTTATGCACAGGATTGTTCATGACAAGAGCAGATTTCTGGGCTCTGTAAATTAATGAGGCTCTCACAAATAAAAAGGATACACACCTAATATACCTAATTTTGATGTAATAAGGTGATGAAAGAATAGAAGTCCAAGTCCGCTTCAAAGAGCTGTTCGGAAACGACATGGATATAGCAGTAATAAACGCCCTCGGACAGCACGACTGGCAGAAGCTTGTCAAGGCCTGGCTAAAACAGAACAAGGACGAGAGCAGCCCAGAACAACACGCAGAGGCGCTCCACAACGCAGTGCTCAAATCCGGGGTGGACGAGGACGCCTTCATCAACATCTTGTCAGCGAAGCCGGCCAAGTTCAGAGAAGTGGCTCAGCTGTTCGAAGAGAAGCACAAGAAGCCGCTCAGAGAAGTCATCAAGGCAGAGTTCGGAGGAGACGCAGAGTTCGCTTTCACCATCGCTCACGACGTCCTCATGTCCAGAGCCGACGCCGCCGCCTTCTTGGTCTACACGGCCACCAAAGGCTCCGGCACCAAAGACCAGATGCTCGTGAACACCACCATCCTCTTCAGCGAGTTCGCCAAAGACCAGGTCCAAAGCGCATACGCCAAGTTCGGGGACATGACCAAGGACCTCAAAGGAGACCTCGCCGGCAAGTACGAAGACGCGGTGCTCACTCTCTGGGGACTCAAGTGAGGTTTAGAAATATTTTTTGAGTACATTTTCATATTCAGATTAAGATTGAAATTTTTCATATTTTGTGATGTGATACTAAAAATAATATTTTCACACACCTCCACACAAAAAATGAGTTAAGAAAATAACGAGCTTTCACAGGACTAGCTCAAAACAAGCCCTTCTGCTGAGAGGTAACAGAAGTAGCCTACTGACACGAGAAAAACATCCATTTACTCTTAAACTAAAAATGGGTCACTTCCACAGCTTGCAGTAAAAGAGCGCCAATCCAGACCCGAGATTCAACCGAACAAAAATGCCGAAGAAATTATTCTTAAAGACCGAATCCCTAAGAAAATTCAGTAATTGAACGACTGCAATGAACTGCGCCGTGAACTTCTTTCACTTCTGTAATAGGAAAAGCAAATGGAATTCAAAATAAGAAGAGAAGAGGACAGAATTAAGCGTTCAGGACAACAGCTTGTAGAGGAGAACGAGCGTCCAAACGAAGACATTTTAACTGAGAAAAGGAACTAAAAGTTTAGACTGGAGAAGCAAATTGAGTCCATAAAACAGAAAACTCAATAAATTTAACTCACTGATTTAACCATTGAGAAGATAAAATACGAGAAGCAAGCCGAAATGATGCACGATCAGATACAGCTGGCCCAAAACCCGGAATTGGTCCGAGATCTAATCGAATTCAAGTTGAACGAGATGACAAAGAACAATTTGCAATCTGCCATCGATTCAACTACGAAAGCCAAGCAGCCGCTCTTCCAAACTATTTTAAATCAGTTGCAGATTGAAACTGCTCAATTGTGCACCAAATTAGATCAGAAGCTGTACTACAGGAAAACTAAGTTCCTTGAAGTTAAATAAACGATGAACTGCATTGACGAGGCCATCCGCGCTGATTACCAGAAGAGATACGACGACCTGACCGTAATCATGATGCAGGACCACCCTGAATTGACAACCATCAACGATAACCCAGACCAAATTGAGCAACTACTTGAACGCGAGAAAACTGAGCACAAAAACGAATCAAAAGAAAAAATAACCCACAAATCTGAAATTCCAGTTCACAAACAAGAAAAACAAGAAGAACCTGAAGAAAAGATAGAAATAAAACTAGAAGAACCCAAAAAGGAAATTAAACCAAAATAAAATTAGAAAGAAGCCGAGCAAAAAGAACCAGAAAACCATAAAGAAGAAAAAATATAGATAGAAAAAAAGAAGGAAAACACAGGGACAGCTGAATAACAACTAGAAATAATAAACGAGTGCGAAAGCTTACACGAAAATAACACAGAAGACGACATTCTGAGAATCGCGCTCAAACACAATCACATTCAACGCGCAGCCATCGCAACTGCGTACAAATAAAAATTCAACACCAGCCTCGAATCTGAAATCAAGGGCTCCATTTTAAACAAGGACCTCGAAAATCTGTGCATCGGATTGTTCGCAAACAGAGCTGTTTTCTGGGCCCAGGAAATTAACGAAGCCATTAACAAAAACAATGAGTAACACATCGCCTACCTCATTCTCACCTTGAACAGAGAAGAAAAAATTGAAGTGTAAACGAAATTCAAAGAGCTGTTCGGAAACGACATGGACATAGCAGTAATAAACGCCCTCGGACAGCACGACTGGCAGAAGCTGGTCAAGGCCTGGCTAAAACAGAACAAGGACGAGAGCAGCCCAGAACAACACGCAGAGGCGCTCCACAACGCAGTGCTCAAATCCGGGGTGGACGAGGACGCCTTCATCAACATCTTGTCAGCGAAGCCGGCCAAGTTCAGAGAAGTGGCTCAGCTGTTCGAAGAGAAGCACAAGAAGCCGCTCAGAGAAGTCATCAAGGCAGAGTTCGGAGGAGATGCAGAGTTCGCCTTCACCCTCGCTCACGACGTCCTCATGTCCAGAGCCGACGCCGCCGCCTTCTTGGTCTACACAGCCACCAAAGGCTCCGGCACCAAAGATCAGATGCTCGTGAACACCACCATCCTCTTCAGCGAGTTCGCCAAAGACCAGGTCCAAGGCGCATACGCCAAGTTCGGGGACATGACCAAGGACCTCAAAGGAGACCTCGCCGGCAAGTACGAAGACGCGGTGCTCACTCTCTGGGGACTCAAGTGAGGTTTAGAAATATTTTTTGAGTACATTTTCATATTCAGATTAAGATTGAAATTTTTCATATTTTGTGATGTGATACTAAAAATAATATTTTCACACACCTCCACACAAAAAATGAGTTAAGAAAATAACGAGCTTTCACAGGACTAGCTCAAAACAAGCCCTTCTGCTGAGAGGTAACAGAAGTAGCCTACTGACACGAGAAAAACATCCATTGAGATAAGTGAAAAAATCTTAAACTATAAAGCTATATTGTAAATTATAAGTATAATAAAATAATTGAAATAATGCCATTAATTTTCACACCTTGCGCAAATTAAATTATCATGAGTGAGCAATCGAATAATTAGCCTTTAACAACCGACTAGCTTCAATCAAGTCCATAAATTGACTAAAAATCTAAATAATCAAACGAGCCTAGAAAAAGCTCTCTTTATGGTTAAAATACTATTAATTTACCTTAACTTCCTCCACGCGAACGTCTTTCAAAAATAATTGAGGGAACTGTCCCAAGTATGGAGGAAATAGTTTTAAAGGACCGCCTTCCCAAAAAGATTTAAATGCTGAGCGACTGTAACGAGTTGCGCAGAGAATTGCTTTCATTGTTACAACAAGAAAAGCAAATTGAGTTCAAAATAAGAAGAGAAGAGGACAGAATTAAACGCTCTGGTCAATAATTAGTTGAAGAAAACGAGCGTCCTAACGAAGAAATTCTTGCTAAGAAGAGAAATTAAAAATTCAGAATCGAAAAGCAAATTGAGGGCATTAAAGCAAAACAATTAGCAGCGCAAGATCTGGATTTGGTCGAGGAGAAAAAGAAACTTGAAAAAGAAGCTGAGTCAATGAAAGATTAAATGAGTTTCGCCCAAGATACTGAGTTAATGCGCGACTTAATAGAATTCAAATTAAGTGACATAGCTCGTGCAAATTTATAAGGTGCTATGGATGCAACACAGAAGTAGAAATAACCATTGTTCTAGACTATTTTGAATCAGCTCTAAATTGAAACTTCTTAGTTGTAAAAGCAGCTAGAATAACGTGTTGAGTATAGAAAGAACAAGTTCATAACAGTTAAGCAGGATATGAGCTATCTTGATGAGAATATTCGTACAGATTACAAGAAAAAATTCGAGGCTATCTCAGAGTACATGCTAAAGGAGCACCCTGAGCTGAATAACAACGAGTTGTACCAAAAATCGCAATCAGCAGTTCCCTCAGATATGTCCTTAGTTGAGGTCGATCCAGTTCCAAATTCGCTGGTTACAATATGGTCTATACAAAAGTATGTAAAGGTTGACGGCGGTAAGCTAACAATGCGCACTTCAGCGGATTCAATGTTCGAAGTGATAGAGAACGATGATCAAACGTTAAGTTTCAAATTACTCGGTTAGTATTTATCCAGAACTGATGAACTTGACAGGGCCAAGCTCTTCATGAGCGATAGAAATAATGAGAAGTCCCGTTGGCAGGTGAATCCAGGTGAGACCGACAAAACATTCAACTTGAAGTCATGCCAATCGGACAAGTTTTTAACATTCTAGGCCAACAACCTCTTTGTGCTAAATATCTCCAACCGCCCAGACCAGGTCTTCAAATTCTTCGGCTCCTCCACTCCCCAAAATCACGAGCCACTCCAAAAACCAAAATCACCTCCTAAACCAAAATCGCAGCCAAAATCTGAGACCCCGAAGCCAAAAACGAAAATCCCAGAACCAAAAGTTGAAAAGGAAACCCCAAGACAAAAGAAACTGGAATTCAAATTTTAAGCGTTCATTGAAGACATTGGAGAAACGGAACCACTCGGATTCGAGATAATCGGAACTATAAACGAATAAAAACAACTCAGAGCAATTAAAGTGACCTCGAATCACCCCGTTTTGTTCAAAATTTAAGTTGAAGACGAAGAAGAAGGTGAATTCGTAGGTGCTGGGGAGTGGTGCGGAAACAAGGACCAAGAAAAAGCGATTGAACAAATATTCATTCAAAAAATTGAAGGGCACTCATTGAAGTACAGAGCTCACGTAATCAACAAAGGATGGTAAGAATGGCAAGAATTCGGTAACTGGATCGGAGAAAAAGGATGGATGCTCGAAGCCATTGAATTCAAACAAGAATGATTTAAACAACAATATAATTAAATGCATCACATCGTAAATTACGTTTATTCTTTATATATATAGCAGTAGATAAGTAAGCTGTTTCCACATATTACGTGATTTATTAAAATTAGTCATGAATACGTTTTTAGTACATCATAGTTGGAATGAATACTCTCTGCTAACTTGTAAGTTGGACAGAATATTTCACATTTCAAACTGCACACCACGTTGTAGTGTAAAATTACAAAATCTCAATACTTTTAAATACACAAATTTACACACAGCTGTTATTCCAAGGTACTAGCTTATTGGACGCAAACCATCAAAGAATTCGCCAAACAGTCCCGTTTTCTAATATCTACGACCCATGAACAGCGACATCCGAAACATGTCAGAACTAGGGTGTTTAGAAATCACATGGCGCGCTAATCTGGAACCGCGCGTAACCACAATGTTCAATTGAAATTGTCATGTTTAGAAATTCTATAGCGCGCCGATCCACCATCAAGACTAAGTCACATAAAAGCCTTCATCAATTAATTTCAGATGCCAGCGCAAATGAAAATAGAAAAATCTCTACACTCAGTTTTGAAGCCGTAATAGTGATATAGATGGCATCGAGCTGATGGACGTAAACAAGAATTCCACGCGATTCACGAATGTACGATTGTACGAGCAGTGAGACAGAAATGTGTAGGCCGCGGCGAGTTCAAATCATTAATTTATAAAACTGGATTCATTTTCAGGAATATTGTTTCTGAAAAGTAGCGTTGCTATTTTCATTTCAGCGGTATTACACATGCCAATTAAAACTCTTCATTACACACAGAAAGCGGCACTGTACAGTTTTAGGAAGGAGCACAAGACTTGTATTTGCATTCAATTTCACGTTCAGAAAATTGGCTCATGTATGAATTATACTCACTTACATATTGGTTCGCCCCAAATTCACAATTTAGCCTAGCTATAACATCCAGACTGTATGAAGCCAATCCATTTATGACTCAGTGAATACTCCAAGTGAGCCTAACTGATTTATATGGATGCTTCTTCGAGCTCGTTCTGAAAGTAGCGACTTAGACGTGAAAGCGCTTGGAATCGCCTTGAAACACGGGACTCGTCTGATTATGTGTAGCGTGATATAATATCTGGACAGCCGAAATTTCGCACGCATTATGAAGTGCGAGTTGAAAATGAAATTGCAACATTTGCATCAGCTGGCCATATTACAGCGTGAAGAGCAGTTGATATCTGTTACGTTATTTATTAGAACGTGACTGCATTACTTACAAATATAGTTCTAGATTCTGTCAGGAGTTTGAACATAGTTTTGAGGTTTTAAATACTAGACCATAGATTACAAGGTTTAGAAATAGCCATGTGTAGAAATTACTTGGGCGCGATAAGTAAGCTGTTTCCACATATTACGTGATTTATTAAAATTAGTCATGAATACGTTTTTAGTACATCATAGTTGGAATGAATACTCTCTGCTAACTTGTAAGTTGGACAGAATATTTCACATTTCAAACTGCACACACGTTGTAGTGTAAAATTACAAAATCTCAATACTTTTAAATACACAAATTTACACACAGCTGTTATTCCAAGGTACTAGCTTATTGGACGCAAACCATCAAAGAATTCGCCAAACAGTCCCGTTTTCTAATATCTACGACCCATGAACAGCGACATCCGAAACATGTCAGAACTAGGGTGTTTAGAAATCACATGGCGCGCTAATCTGGAACCGCGCGTAACCACAATGTTCAATTGAAATTGTCATGTTTAGAAATTCTATAGCGCGCCGATCCACCATCAAGACTAAGTCACATAAAAGCCTTCATCAATTAATTTCAGATGCCAGCGCAAATGAAAATAGAAAAATCTCTACACTCAGTTTTGAAGCCGTAA